>CBVK0100154510.1:0-27812 GCA_900067695.1 Picea abies
GGTTCAACAAAAGTATTTTGGGAGGTATTTATCAATATCTAGTGAAATTAAAGGTATTCTATAATATCCCATGACTGAAGGCATTATGTCATAGTTTCATTAACTGAAGACCCTGTGCTAGATGAATCTCTTTTGATGTTGTTGTCTATGTCTTCCCTTGCCCCTTCTTCTCGATACATTTTTATGCATAGTTACCATACTTGTGGCACAAGAAGCACTTGATTTTACTCAAGTCCTTATTACATGGTTGTGTGGTTGACTCCTCATTGTTACTCTTGTAACCCTTTCCTTTTCCCTTTCTTGTATTACCAACAAGGGATAGGTTATCCCACTCTTCATCTCCCTACTTTCCTACTTTAGAATCCTCCTAACTCTCTTCCTGGATGCAATCATCCCAAAGTCTCTGCCAATATGGGATATTTTCCCAAGAAAAAATGCCTTTGACAAGTGGTTCCCAAGACTTGGAAAGACCATTCAATGCCACATTTATAAGATTTACTTCCTCATTTTTATCCCCTATGACTACAAGTTGATCATGAACCTATGTGATTCTCATGAGTTAGATGGTAACATTATCAGATCTAGACATATGCACCGATCTTATTTTATTCCTTAAGACCATCTTCATATTCATTTTCTTTCTCTGGAATAAACTTACCAAGGCATAAAACATCTCTTTGGTCATATTCTTCTTAGATAGGTGAGTAATTATATTATCCTTCATTGAATCCGAGAGGACCTTCTCTACTTTGATCTCCTTCTTGTTGTGAGCTTCCAAAGCTATCAACTCTATCGATGGAGTAACTACTTTGTCCACTAACTCCCAAAGTTCATACTCCTTCAATTCTCGAATCATTCTTTCTTTCCAAGATAATAAGTTGGATGCTCCATCCAATCTGTGTTCAAATGCCAATGGTGTTGTTTCCATCACTAAGACCTGATAAATTGTCCTCGAAATAACATGTTGCTAGAAATTCCCCTTGTACTGACCAGGAAAAACATGTATGCGCATGTCACCACTGAACCCCCATGTATGTACATGAATATGCTTACCGCTACATGCATATGTATGTGTTTGTTCTTACTTCTACCCACATACATGTTCATGTGTCCAAAGAGAATCGCTTATGTACACGCATGTCCCTTTTGTAACCCCGCGTACAACTCTATAGACCTACAAAACCTTAGTTCTTCCTTAGTATGATCATTTCCCTAAAAACATTTCTTCGATTTCTTCCTACTAGTTATGGATATGCTAAGATCTCTTGCAGATCTAATACATCTTCTATCAACATCTATGGATCTAATATATGGCCTCCCTTCAGAGCATGTGCTCTGATACCATGTTGAAAACCTCTTACTCCAACACCTAGGTGTCTTGTTATCTAGTGATTTCCTTACTACAAATCAAATTAGTAGCTCACAAAAGAAAAACATGTTGCTTAAATATTCAACTCGATAAATCTAGGAGAAGCAAAAAATGGAAACCAAATCATGCACACATAAACACCAATATTTTTGGGTAGATACCCCTGGAAAAACCCCCGATGGAAAACTAGTGCTAAGACTGATTTTATAATTCTACAATCAAGGCTCTCATAACAAGGATAATGTCCCACTGAGAGAAATACAACTATAGAAAAACTTGTCAAAGTTTGGTCTATTGTACAACCCACATCTACACGCTTTTCAATATGTACACAATTTTCCCTATTGCACACCTGTGTACATGTTCTTTTCTCCATTGGTGCTCATGTGCATGTAAGGAAATCCCAAATGAAAAACTATGTATGACACAACTCTTCCATATGGATTTACTTGACTAAAACCCACTTGCGGAAGCCTCTGTTTATCTTCTCCTTGATCTGATCTCTAGATGGAATCCCTTCTCCACCTATCCAATATATTGAATCACAGTCCTTCATGATGAAAATCTCTTTGTCCTATGCCAATCTCTCTTGATCAACCTAACAAATATGTCTCAAGTGTCAACAAAATTCCTTCTTTCTTCTACACTCTTGAATGGCTCCACACTAGCAAAATTCCTTCTTTTCTATCTCTATGTGAAAGTGTCTTCTCCTTTACCCTAGACTTTCTTTTATAATCATGAGTTATGTTCTATTTCTAATATCCAAAGTGATTGACAATTGAGATTACTTCTCACTTCACTTTATATTTAGATTACATGCTAATTACTTTTAGCATTTCCTTAAATAACTCAATTAATTAAATATTTAGTTAATAAAATCACTTTACTTTAATAATTCCTTTATTAAAGTAAATTCAAAAGTAGAAGGCTTTGGATGACTTATGCATGATAGAAACCGAGACTATGTGAAAATACTTGTCCGATGCTACATGCATCAACATTTTCATAGATAGTTGTTTATAAGAAATGAATTTCCCATCACTCTTCTATGGGAATAAATGTGTAAGTGATGTAGTGAAAAAATTTATGTATCAAAATATTTGTTAATGGGAAGTATTGCACATGAATCATGAATTTTCTTACCATACAACAAACTTTCTCTACAAATCAACTTGCATTGTCCCAAACTGAGTGTTCAATATTATATGGATTAGGAAAAGGAAAACCCAGTTGAAAGGAAGAAAACTAGTTACAAAAGATGTGAAGTCAAAACCAAATTTATCATCCCGATATTAAATTAGACATTGGGTACATGGATCTAAAAACAACTCACATATCATTGAACTATCATCAACAAATGCACAACAAAATGTATGTAATGATCTTACATCTAGAACTGCCAACCTTCTTTGCATGTTTAAGCAGTGCAGAGCACCTTTGGAAAGCATTATTGAGTGCACTAAAACATATGAGAGAAAAAACTATAAGGAAAACCCTCACTCATAAATTATAAATAATCATGTGGATTACACACACTATTATAGAAATAGGGTGAATTCTCTATTGAAATTAATCTCTCATGACCACAAATACTATGGATAAATTGAAGACTACTTCTATGTGATAGAGTTCTAAAATAGAGGAAGCAAACATGATCATGACTTAATTTGCACAAAACCTGCACATTTGTACGATAGAGACACAAATAGTGACATCAAAAAAATTGTATATAATTTCTTACGAGTAGACAACTTTTATAGATGAACTTAGAACACTACAACATCAATGTCATACAAAGCATTGTAGGAGACACAAAAATAGCAATTGTAGATACAATTTATTAACTCCACCAATGAAAACAACCAAAATGCTTGAAACCCTTCAATTTGATAACAATAGAACAAAATTAAATGTGAAACTTATATTTTCCACAATAAAGGATGCTAAGTACAATGAAACTAATGCATTTGATATCTTCATAAACAACCTAGGCTTAGCAAATGATGAGTACACACAAGTTATTGAATGTATCATAAATTGAACCACAATATTTTGTGAAATAAAGTCATGCGACACTTAGACAAACAATTTTTCAAGACACGTTCCAATAATTTAGACTACAAATATCAACTTTCAATTTATACTAAACTTATATGCAACTCAGTGTACTATATCTCATACATGAAAAAACAAGATAAGATACTTACATCAACATTTAGGTACATATAAGAAAATCATGAGAAAACAAAATTCAATATTGTGAAGACCATTAGTATCCTTGGAAAGAAATTACTAAACATGCAATAAATGTCAGTACAACAAGTTATGCATATTGTGTTGTCACTTACATTGAATGCCAGTTCGCAAAGATGTACTTTCATTAGTATTTATACTCAACAACAATGTTCATTTTTCCCTTAAAAAAGTCTTGAAACATGAAGAAGATGAATCTGAAGATGTATTGCACCCATCAACCATAAAATACTATATTTCATGCCCTAAAACAATTGATGACATATTCCTAGCAAAATTCACATCTAGCTATAAGAAAGAGGGACAAAACTACAAAGGAAACAATAAGCCATATGTTATTAAATATTTAAAGTACAATAAACATAATGACATTGACAAATATTGTAGAGAGAAATTTGTATTATACATTTCATATTGAGAAAATGAGAATATGATCAAGAAAAAATGCTCAACTTGGAAAAATGCATATCTGGAATTGAAACAAACCATAAAGAAAAATGAACAAAAGTCTACATTTTCTACAATGGCTACATGGGGTGATGTTGAAGATGAAATGCATGTAATAGAAACAAAATATGAAGATCCATTCAACATAGATAAATTATAAAATATTTGACCATAAAGTACAAAGAATACTCAAGAAATAAATGACTTATATGAAAAAGACAACTTTGAAATCGATTTGCAACATTTTCAACACAAAGCTAATATCAAGCTACCATCCATTACACCATATGAAATTTTTAAAAAAACATATATATTAAAGAACACATAGTTCTACAACCACATGCAACAATTGAATGAAGAAAAAGTGGCATTAATAAAGAAAATATTAACCAATCAATTTATTCCTAACAGGAGGTGTAAAAACAAACAAAATTTTTACAGCTAAATCAATCTTCTAGATCATAGTATGGATGCAGAAAAATACCATCCAATATGATCCATTTCAACTAAAAGGACTAATAATTGCATATAGATGAAAGAAAATGTGCAATGTTGGTAGTGTTACACTACATTTTACATTATGCATGTTTCTTAACAAGACAAACTATCTTTCACTAAACAATGAAAAACAAGATACATTGTCAAAGCACCATCAACAATTTCATGTAATTTTTATTGATTCAGAGTTTCGCGTTGGTGCAACAACTCTTTACCAAATCAATAAACAACTACATGAAATATTGTTCATGTCAACAATTTACTTTGACGATGTTAACATGATATTCTTGAGATACTTATACCAAGTGCAACCTATTAGAAAATCCATGATATTTGAGAATCCAAAAGTTAACAAAAACATAATTGCATATGAATTCTAGAAGGAGAAAATAAAATGCTACCAATTACATATAATAATGCATAAAAAAGACACATATTTTCTGAATGTACTAAAGAGAATGAAATTGAACAACCAATACAACAAAAATATCAGGTACATTAATGACCATTGCAATAGACCACCACCTTTGGACCCACTATTCCTTTACATATCCTATCGAAACAAAGATGTCCAAAGCCATCATGCAAAAAAAAGTTTCACTAGTACATGAAGAGCAAATAACCCTTCATGTTATTGATGACTACAAAAGTTTTGTAGCAAATTATTTTTCCTATGAAAAGAAAATAGCACTACCATCAACTATAATAGTAAAAAAAAACATGTTAGTTGAAATAAGTGGGAAACTATAACACTGAGGATGGATTAGTCAATGGCACTGAATTTATATTCAAAACATATACCACTAACATTTTTGTGACATCAATGTTGTTTGGATAGATTTTTCAAACACAAACATTTGAAAAAATCAAAGGCTCAAATTCCACAAGATATACCAAAAAAGTATGTTTCCAAATCATAAACCAATTTGTCGAAATGCAAAACAATTAGAAATGTGTTGCAATAGGTCCTATATCATAATAAGAAAATGATTTCCAATACAATTAGCTTGCATAAGAACAATACATTGAACACAAGGTCTAATACTAAATGGCCTAGCATTCAATCCAATTAGTGAAACACAACAATGGATTAGTCTATATGGCATAGTCATGAATTAAAACTATTGATTCTTTGTATCTAATTAAAAAAACTAACTCAAAAAAAAATTAATTTAAAGACAAAAGTACCAAATGAAATGATATGACTACAAACATTTGCATCATGGACAATAGATTTTGCAAAAGAACCAACTAATAACAACTTAAAGACACATAACATATATTCACATATTGATGACATTCACATAACGTTGTACATTAAACAAAGTTCATGAACAATATGGTACAATGTCTTCAAGAAATTCACTTGCACATTCAAGTGAAAAACAACAATTTTGCACATTCAACTTTGCAATAGTACATTTGAACCATGGTATAATTGTATAAAAAATATATACAAAAGAATGTAAAAAAAAATAATTGCAACAATAAAGTTGAGCTAACCCTCATTAACATGTACTTCAAACAATCAATTTGCTTCATGAACATAAATGCACCACCATTTGAACAATTTTCAATAATAATTGATACAATTAAAGAAGCAAAATCACAATCAACGTTGATTGCATCTTTCTAACAATGGGTGACTTCAAGATCGATATTCGATCAAATAATACTAGAAGCAAAAATCTACTAGAGTACATGGAATCTAAAATGTTGCAAGAAACAACAAAAAAAAATCTCCATAATAAAAAACTATAATATACCATATTTGAACAAACTTACCTATTAAACAATGTCAAGCAAATGTTTTGGATGCACACTGGTCTGATCATGATATAATTTATGCTTTACTACATTTTTGAAATCACCAAAATGAAAAAGTAATCAAGACCCGATGAGCAGTTCAAACTGTATACCTAATACAATTAAAGTAAAAAACTAAGCATTGTAGAATTTAGGACGGAATCACACACACATATAGTGGTTCAACACTAGGGATATCAAACCAATTAGGAAAAACAAAATTAAATTCAATAAAGGTCATAGCAATGTTTTCTTCATTAACAAGTCAAGTCTATACATTCCATTTGTTGGTTTCATACTTTGTGATTGACGTGCAATGTTGCTTAGTATTTATTGTTCAACAAACAATTTCTATGTAGTTCATGACTTGACTTTAGCATTTTCTTGTTTAACAAACAATTTCTAAATCCTCCATGACCTAACTAAATTCATCCTACAAATGATTAATTATCAAATGTAAACCATTCACAAAAATCATTATGAATTAGATCACATACTATTCTATCATAATCAATAGTCATGTTTCACACATGATATAAACATTATTAATCAATCATAATGAACTCAACATTATTAATCAATCATAATGAACTCTTCTACTATGATGGCCTTCAAAATATAGAAATAACACATTCTTTTTATACATTCTTTATATACAATTACATGAACCTCCCTAAAATCATGACAATAGAGAACTAAACGTATATTGAATTGACTCAACGAGCACTAATAGGTTTCAAAATCAACCCTCTTGTGTGAGACTCAACCTATAAGCAAAGTACTAAAATATTCATTGTCTTTTGCTGCCAAAACACTAGCAACTACAAAAGTTCCTTGCTGGAAACTTAGCAACTACAAAAGTTACTTCCTGAAAAATAAAGGAATAAGAGCAACCTCTTCCATTGTAACCACATAACTCTTATGTGAATGATGCATACACGTGGAAACTTAGCAACTACAAAAAAGTTACTTGCTGAAAAATAAAGGAATAAGAGCAACCTCTTCCATTGTAACCACATAACTCTTATGTAAATGATGCATACACGTGGAAACTTAGCAACTACAAAAGTTACTTGCTGAAAAATAAAGGAATAAGAGCAACCTCTTCCATTGTAACCACACAACTCTTATGTAAATGATGCATACACGTGTTTGACAGCAATACAGTTCTATAAATTATAAACTAAATGAAACCAATGAGATTGAGGGTCACAACTTTGTTTGGCAATGATTTATCTTTAACATGCATGCAAGCATAAGTCTATTAAAGCTCATTATAATTTTCTTTACTGGGTATCTTATGCCATTAAACCATGTGTGATGATGATATCACTTACAAATACCCTTAACATATTAAAAAAATCATCCAAACAAAAGCAGAAAATAAATATCCCATTTGGGCAATAATTTGGCATTAAATTATATGCTAGGTACTATCATTAAAAAAAAAAAAAAAAACCTAATAATCATAATTTGTTTGGAACAAATTATCCCTCTAAAACATATATGTTATGACTTTTTTCTTTTATAAATACATTATTAAAAAAAAATACCTCTCTTCATATTATATTTTTATAATTAAATTATATCTACATATTCTATTCTTATAATTAAATTATAAATAAAAAAAACCAACACAAACATTTAACATTTTTGAAGCTATGTTTTCCTATTTTTTATAATTAATTTATACACATGAACTTCCATTGACAATTTCAAATTATAGAAGGGATTCCACGCTGAACCAATAAACCCAGCCCCAAACATATTTAAATCAACAATTTATATTCATTCTCTACACCCCAATTTATAATACTTAACCCCATTGATCATAATCGTTCTCTACAGCCATATTTATAATGTTTACAACTCAAGCCTAGTTTACAATCATTTCCTACAGCATATTGAATTGTCTTCTAAAGGAATATTCCATCTAATAACTGAATTAAATAAATAAAGGAATATTCCATCCCATAACTGAATTAAATAAATCACGCATATGTCTTTATCTTCATTTCACCATTTGTCACATATATTTTAACATATTCCCTGACAATAAATTATGTAAATCTATTTAACTGAATTCTCTACAAAGTGCATACTCAATATAGAATTTAGAGCTATAAAATAAGAATCCATATTCAGTATGTATAATATTAATTATACACTTAGAAATATGTAAATTTATTTAATTGAATTTTACAGAAAGTGGCTATTCGATATCGAATTCATAAATATAAATTCAGGATTCACCTTTAGAATGCATGTTCAAAAATATACAGTCAGAATGTAAACATCTCAATCATTCAACTTTCAGAAATATAAAATCTTCTTATTCATCTCATAAGAAATATAAATTCTAATATTCATATTCAAAAACATAAATTCAGAATGTAAACATTTCAATCATTTCGCATTCAACATATCCCCTTCTTTAAGGCAATTTCTAACAGTTATTTCCAGCAAAGTGTACACTTTGCAATTGATATCGTGTTGCATCACAAGTGAGTGCACTAGTCCAAAACTATAATCATAACAATCACATAATTCAAATAGCATCCACACATTCAATTCAAATAGTAGTCATTCAAAATTTAAAGTAACAAACTTGCTAAAATCACCTCTCCGCTATGTAATCAATAAAATAATATATCTATTTAGATTTTTCCTTCAAATGCTATGTAATCAATAAAATAATATAGCTATTTAGATTTTTCCTTCTAATGCTATTGGGTAATAGTTTCAATCCCCTATGTCCAACTTATTCCAAGTGGTTTTCTTCCTAGCCTCACTCACCAGAAATTTATTCTCCTAAGACCCCCAAATATTTGTGTGGGCTCACTTCCACTCTCTTAACTGAATTTATATCACTGTTGTATATATCTCTGATATATCAAATATATTGCCGAGATAAAGGGGAAGGAGATATATTCTATGGAATATATTGCGACATATCCGACATATTGAATGTGTATGGAAAATATTGGCATGCTGGCAAAAAAAAGGTGGAACTCAATTCTATAAGCATGGAAAATATTGGCATGCTGGCAAAAAAAGGTGGAACTCAATTCTATAAGAAACTCAATTCTGCAGCAGATATTTTGTCTAAGGCATTCAATTGGATCCAAGATCATGGGTGCTAGTCAAATTCAAGGATGGAGTCACTATGAGTGGAGTACTTTCTTCATTATATTATGGATGAACCCATCTTGGTCTAAAACCATGATCTTATCGCTGATTTTTTTACTTATTATATGTTGTATCATTTCGTCATTGAGTTACAAGAATGCTTGCAGGCCTTTTTGTATTAAAAGGAATTTTATTTAATGAGACACAACCCATATGGATTTCTGAAATGCTGGATGTATATGAAAAATGTAATTTTCTCTCTCTCCCAGATAGAGATTACAGATTTTTCCAAGGAAAATAAAAGAACTGAAACATTGTTTCACGTGTATAAAAGAAAACAATTATTCAAAATATTCACACTTGAATGAAAATTTACAGAAACTATCAATAATTGGCATGTGTATGTGTGTTTAATAGATTGCACACTAGCAAATCCAATGTGTTCAAAAGTATGCTAAAGAGGCCAAATTGGCATATTCCTTTACAATGAGGATCTAAAAACAAGAGCAAGCTGTTGTGGCTAAATGGGCATTGGAAGATAGGATGGAGGGGATGGATGTTTGAACATAGACAAGATGAGTCATCAAAGATCTGATATTTCCTTCAAAGGGGAAATGAATAGTAAATACCATGTCTTTGTTAAAAAGAATACCACTCAAATAAATATGAGTCATGTGCAGAAGATCATGACTAGTTTTGTATTTTCATATTTATGTAGCAATGTGTCTATTTGATGTTGTTGTTGCTTTACAGTGTCTATTTGATGTTGTTGTTGCTTTACATGTTTAAAAATTTGAAAAAATAAGTGTTTTTGTATTTTTTTTAGGCCTTGTGACATTTTCTGAGATATTTCAATATTTTATGTTGATGTCACCAATAAGTTACATTCCAGACCCTCGTCGATACTTTCCCTGAGATGATATATACAACATTGATTTATATAACAAGTTGTATGGTAATAGTGAGTCCTACTTACACTAAACTAATCTCAAAGGCTACAACTTCATTAACCAGATTCTCATATCAATTATAACTAAGTTTTGGTAGGACCTCCACATGTCACTTATTTTTCTCTCTCTCCCCTTATTCCTATATCCCCATTCTATTTATAGACTCTACAAAGTTAACACCTCACCCTCCTCGTGCAAAATTCTATTTATAGACTCTACAAAGTTAACACCTCACCCTCCTCGTGCAAAAATCATGATTCGTTTAATTTATCCTTCCTTATTATTCATAGGCTAGATGGTGTCTCATTTCCTTTATAAAATAATCTTGTTTATTCCAAAATAATCAAACCCTTATAAACTTTTGTTTATTCCAAAATAATAAAACCCTCTTATTTAATGTACACATCCATCCAAGCTGAGTCCCATCACTATGGAAAATGACTTAGTCTACTAACATGGAAAATTTAAAAACACCCCATACTTATAATATAAACCAAGGGGTAGAGGGCCCATAATTTAGCATGCATCTAACATTATATATTAAAACATGAATGCAATTGTTGAATTAAAAAAGAAAATGCATAGCATTCTAGGTTGTCTCATCATCATCATCAATGCGACGTGCCCTTTAGGACGCACTACGTGCTCCAAGGGTGCCACTCGCTCTGGCGCACTGAAAAAACTTATTTTTTGAGGACACTTGCTCGCAAGTGATCTAGATTTTTATGATGATAAACCACTTATCCTTGATGATGATGCGTTATAGGATGTTACATACACCCCCTCTTAAAACATGAATGCAATTGTTGAATTAAAAAAGAAAATGCATAGCATTCAGATACTCATTTACAAAACACAATATTCATAATAAAAACAACATAACACTTATTTGTCAATATTAAAACATGAATGCAATTGTTTCATTATATATTAAAACATGAATGCAATTGTTTCATTAAAAAATAAAATGCATAGCATTCAGATACTCATTTACACAACACAATATTCATAATAAAAACAACATAACACTTATTTGTCAATATTTAACCTACTCGATGTGTACAAAGGATGAACCTCCCAGCCATAAGCATTGTTATTCATTTTCTCTCAACAGTGGGTCACCCCTAAGATGAGGCTATGAGTCCACAATGAAATCCATCCCTCTTGGTTCTCCACTCTCCACACAAAACATCCCCAAACCTAGGTTCCAAACTCCAGCAACAATTCCAATCCATCAGCTTTCTGCTCCACAATGTGCACAACCCAATGAATGTATCCCCTTCACTTCTTTTATTCCATTGGGTTGTACAATTCATTTATCATGGATTCCAATGCACTTGGTTGGCTAGAAATCTCTTAGTTGGGGACTTCAAGTAACTCTCAGTTACTCTAGGAATTCTCACAGTAGCCTTCATAAGGCTCTTCAACCATTTCCTCAACAAGAAAATGAATTACAAGCTTACAACCCATTTTACAGGAACACATGCCACATTTCCATCATGAAACAAAACCCAATAATGGTTTCCTTGAAGAAAATCATGGTTAGTGTTCTTCCTAGCACTCATATATCCTCTTGCTACCAAAAACTACATGCAAACAAATTATCTTCTTTGGCCATATGAATTTCATTTTCCCTCAAGCTAGTTGACAACTCACTATGCCCAATGTTGATTGTATTTCATCTCCATGCTCCCCAATAACTATGGGATATGACTCCTCACACCCATTCTCTTACAAAAAATAAATGATTGGTTTTGGGAACACTCAATCAACAAATAGAAAGTTATACACAAAGATAATAATTTCAGTAATGTGGGTTAGATTAATAGCCATGAATATTTCCCCTTAGACCCCTCTCTCTTATGGAATCATAGCCCCCCATAACTTTCACCCCTCTTGTACCATAACCAATGATTGCTACTTTTATTAATCATTTCAATGTTTATAATATACAATTTCCCCCTTGGCCATATTAATCAATATGGCCTCTTTGTCCCAATCATATCATCTCACTAGCCTAATTGACATTTATACAATTTTATTACAATTTGTGAGAACTAAAACCAAGGATGTTACATTCCCCTCCCCCTTATTTTTCCATTTTCATTGGTGCACAACACCCTAAAGTTTACATACAGTTAAAATGGTTGGCTCTCTGGCTTTTAATCAACATATAGACTCTCTGGCCTAATATGACACAAACATTCCATCCTAAATATGAATGCATAGGAAATTCAACCCCATAATCATAAATACATAGGCACCTCAGCCTCAAAACATAGATACATAGCCCATTCACATTCTCCTATAGCCATCCTGATTTCCACCATCTCTCTTATTCTTGACCTTCCCAACCCAAGGAATGTAGCCCCTTCATTGATCTCAATCCATCATGTCGTACCCTTCTTTTATCAGGGCTGACCCAAGGAATGTGCCCCCTTAAGTGTCCTCAATACATCGACATACACCATTTCTTTACCAAGGTCTCTTTAGCACAGGTAAGTAGGAATCTCACTACTAGGAACTCAAGAAACTCACTACTAGGAAAATTATTAGTAAATAACTAGTAACAACCTTTTTTCTATAGTACAATTGACACAAGAGTTCACTCTTCAGGCTTGACAACTTGGTTCTTTGATAGTGAAACTCTCACAAAGGATTTCACTCTTCATGCCTGACAACTTACTTCTTCTTACTATATCAACCCTATAGGATGAGACATCCCTTTTACTATTACATAGTTTCTCAGTCGATCATTCATTTTCCAAGGTCTTCTTGCACTCACAGATGCCAACTTGCTTCTAGAATTCCACTAGAAATATGCAACCTATGCCAATCATCATATATGCATCATATGCATACATTCAATATGAGACATCATCATACAATTTTCAATTCTAAATTTTCAAATATGTTTTATACAGGAAAATAGAATTTCCCAAGCATGAGTTTTCCTCTCATTATGTTTGCCTCTTGCAATAGTAGATATAATTCTTTCTTATGGGATTACATCCTTTCCATATCTAAGACCATTCTTCCTGCAATTTTCTTAATTTCCATGCATCCCAACAAATTGTTAGCATATCATAACAATTTTTGATTATTGATTTCTCAAATATGTTTTATACAGGAAAATTAAATTTCTCATGCACAAGTTTTCCACTCAAAACATTTTTTCTTTCACAATAGTAGACATTTATCTTCTTTATGAGCTTACATACCTATCATATCCAATACCATTCTCCCTAAATTTTTCTTAATTTTTACTCAAACAAACTTCTTGTTAGTACCTCATGCACAATATCATTTCACTGCAACATTTGTATTTATCCCATGAAGTGATTTTCAAAATTATATTAATCTAAAAATTTCATCACGTACAACTATTATTCATATTAAATGGAATAAAATTTGCATTCCTCACATATTCATTACCAACACCCAAAATTTTCATAATGAAATCAAATATTATCAATAAATAAAACTAATGTGTCAATTCCCATAGCCACATTTACACAATGCATCCTTGCATTGGCTCCAAAATACCATATATCCATGTTAGGTATTCCACCATGGTGAGTTGGAAGGTCTAGAAAATGCCTTAACACATTATCCAAACTCTCCCCTAATCACTTTCTTGATCATTTGGATATCTTCCTCTTCAACCCATACACAACACTAGGAATTGAATTCCCTTAGTTCTCTCTCATGTCGGCAAAGAGGTTCCAGTCCAAACATTAGTTATATAGGGGAAAACCATTATGAACTTGGATGGGTCTATAAAATTTCCATATCAAACCTCAACATTTCCTCACACATGGCCAATTCTAATGGAATTCATTGCTACTGCAGGAGTATATCTCCTTAATTGACCTAGTTATGATCTCACAACTAATATAATATAATATGCAATTAAATTTTACATAAATTCATTGAAACATCAATAAAATTTGTATATTCAAGACCCTCTTACTTTACAGATCAATTCCAACATTAAGCTTTGACTGGGGGAATTCTTACCTCAATTCCCTTCAGTATTTATGTATCATAAACAACCCAAATGCATACTTGCATGATTGTTATTACAATAATTGATGTTACTATATCAACTAGTAATTTATATAAGATCCCAAGATCCCTTCACCAACCTTTGATCAACATTTTACCATCCTCATTTTTCTTCGTATGGATGGTTGTTTATATGTAGTAACATCATCAACATATTTAACCATCCTATAAACAAGTTTCCTGCTCATTTTCCATTACATTTCTATCTCCCAGGCTATGGATTCATCCTTAAATCCATGTGCACGCTACGACATTCCTCCCCTATTGTCTTCATGCTTTATGTGATAACCTTTGTTATTATCCTTTGCAAGACATTTAGAATCTGTAACAACCGTATACTAATTTAACTTTTTTATTCTGAGTCCTTTTTCAACCTTTCAATACCTTCTTTGTAGCCCTACACTTCCCTCTGCAACTCTTTGATTCCTCAAATAGTTTTACAAGCTTGACCTGCTTCCTTGAACAATTCAGATAGTTCCTTTTAGATTCCAATTGTTTTTTATACCATGTCAATCATAGAACCATTTTCTTCTGCATGTTTCTTCTTAGAAATTTATTTTATGAATACCACTTCCCTTTTTGTGTTCTTATTGAATTCCCATAGTATGCCACCTTGGAAATACACTCAGTACCCTTGAAATGTACTCATCATTTTCTATACGCATTAGAAATTCCCTTTCATTGTTTTCATAGTTCTTTTAGTGTTTCAATATACTCTAAATAGCTTAGCATCTACTTATGATACATTTTCCCACTTATATCAATTATTCATAGACTTTTTCATATTCTGGAATCCAATTAATTTTTATGGATTGCCTCTCATTGGAGTCTGATTGCTTCCATATAGAACAAATTTGTACATAATGGAATTTTCACTCTCTCATCCACTGAGTGATTTACACTTGCACACTGTTTCCATTGAGCACTCTAACAAACTGGATGTACTACTCTAATTATTCATAGAATAATTCCTGGAGACAATGCACCTTACCTTCATATATGCATTGCGGCCCTGTTTTATCATAATACTATCTTCTTGGATTCCAAAATCCTCATGGTTGCACTTGGATTCATATATTAACATTGTTCATTCATGGAGTTTGATCATCTTCTAAATAATCCTTGACACAACACTCTTTCTTCAAGTCTCTCTACTCATCCTTAATACCAAATCCAAACTCTTTCACCTATTATATAAACCATCCTTCTAGCATTAATCTTTTGTAGCTCCATGTGCACCCACTGCACATGTGATATAATGGATTCTAGATGGTCTTACTTACTCATAATCCACATTGTATATGCACATATTTCATCTCGCATTCTTTTTCCAAGATAAAAATTTCATTGGAGGGATTCCATATTCCTAACTACACCAAGATGTCTGATCCTTTTATCTTACTAAAGAAACCAGGCGATCATTCTAAATAAATACCTTCCCCATTTTGATCGTGTCTATAAATTTCCCCTTGCATATTCCGCATATATAAAACTCATTTTAAACCTGCTCTTCAATCCCAATAATCATCTTCCTTATGATCTCCTGTGAATTATGCTACTCGAATGACAATTCTGGGTGGATACATAGATTCTCCTATTCAAGATATTTTCAATGACTACTTTGTTTCTCAATTCTGATCTCTGAGTAGAAATTTACAGACATTTGAAAATTTTTAATTTACTCCTTTGGTACACTTTTCATTCTGGTGAAATTAATCGCAGACACCAACTTATGTCACTTATAGAAGTAAATTTGTCAGGAACCAGGGAAACTTTTGTATGAGTCCCAGATAATACTAATGATAGGGAATTAATAAAATATCTCATATTTTCAATCTAATGGTCAAGTCAAAAACTGCAGCAATCTAGAAATGACAACTTTGTCTTTTTTCACCCCTTTTTCCAAACATAGAATTTTTAGCCAAACTGGCTATCTCCCAAACTATGCACTTTTGTAAAAACATCACTAAATCAATTTTTTTTTATTGATGAGTATAAAAAATGTCAAATAAATAAATTTTTCCATATTTTCAATCTAGGGACCCTTTTCCTCCTCTAAAAATCCCACAAATCCCCAACAAGTGGCATGGAATAGTGGATTTTTTCCTATTTGGACACCCCCACTCCAAACTCCATAGAATCTAGTCAATTCCTTCAGAAAGTATATTCATGTATGTTTTTTTGACACTTTGTACATGTTTCAGTAGTAACTGTGCTATTTCCATTCATCTTGACTCTGATCTTCAAAAATATGTAATTTCAATTTTCTGGCAAATCATACAATAATTAGTGAGTGGCCATCTCTGGTACTTTTGTAGCCCTTGACACTATAGAAAAAAACCCAGAAAATCTTATATTCTAATTTATTATTCTCATATTATGGCCAAAGTAATATTTGGCTCCATACCATTTTTTTGAGACTATAGGACAATTTGGCTTATGTGGCATCTTTGTTGATGTGGAATTCTCGGTCCACGTGGGACCCTGAGGTGATTCCATGTCAACCTCTTGGACACCCTAGCCATGCCATGTCATAATTTGCCTCCCTCCTCTCTCTCTCCTCTTTTCTTCCTTTAATACATTTCATAAATAAAAAAAATATTTTTATTTGCGAGCCCACCCACACCGACTACCCACTTGACACCCTTTCATTGGCCATAGGGATGGGAAGGTCCCATCTAACACCTTTTTCTTTTGTCACACAGACTAGCATGCTCCTCGATCAAATGATGTATATGATCAAGAGATCAATGGTGGGGAATCCATGTTGCATCACCAATGTACTCAAGGGTTAACACCCCCTTGACTATGTAACATGTGAAATTGCATTCTCCCTAGATAAAATGACAAAGATTAGGGGAGATTAATGTCAAACAAGTCATTTCGCATCAACAATGTTCTCAGTTGTTAACACTCCCTATGCAATGTGACTCTCCAAAACCTCCTTGATACATGGCTCATTTTCACTGGTGTCGCATCCCCAATGATCATTTCCAAAATCTCTTTGATACCCCTGTGATACCACTTATGGTATCAATTGATACCACTTATAGTATCAATTAATACCATCTCACTAGTCACCCTGTCACTATGGCTTACCATTGACTTCCATCGTCCCTCTAGATTTCCACCGTGGACCTACCACCATGGAATTCCACATCACCATTTCCATGTCTCCCACCATAGGGTGTCCACATCATCTTGACCTCATGGTACGGGAAATTACCCAAATCTTCCAAATTTTCAATTTTTCTGAACTTTTCAAATTTTCCCAATTTTTTCAAAATTCATAATTTCAAAAATTTCATCGTGGTTGTTGTGAAACTCTAAAATTAAGCTTGTTAATGGATAATTTTTTCCTTGTACATGATGATTCGACCTTTGCACCCAAAAAAATTTAGTCCTACGTTGATTTCACAAAAAAATTTCACATTAGAAATTTGGTTTTTTCTCAATATTACCCAATTTCACCCTCTTTACACTGAAATTTCCAATATTTGACCAATTAAATTCCCAAACATTTGCGTTTATAGATTAAAATTGGGGATTTTAACCCCTGAACTCAAATTTCACCAAAATTATAGGCAATTTACTGAAACGTTTTCCCTGGACAAATATGACAACCACATTGCAAACATCCTTTTCATTGTTAATCTGCAATTTTGGCTTCTCCATGTTGATTTTTGTCCATGCAGGATTAGTGTTGAACCTATGGTTTTGATACCAATATGTAATGTACCCAACCATCGAAGTTGAGTCTCGTCACTATGAAAAATGACTTATCTTGCTAACATGGAAAATTTAAAAATACCCCATACTTATAAAATAAACTAAGGGGTAGCAAGCACATAATTTAACATGCAACTAAAAATGTAAATTAAAAAATGAATGGAACTATTGAATTAAACCAACAAACACATAACATTCAGATACACATTTATATAGTGGAATATTCATAATAAAAACAACATAACACTTATAAGTTAATAATAAACCAATTGGTTGGGTATGAAGGATGAACCTCCCAGCCATATGCACTACTATTATTGAATCTCAATAGTATGCCACCCCCTAGATGAGGCTATGAATCCACAAGGATATTCGTCCTTATTGGTTTTCCACTCTCCACACAAAATAACCACAAACCCAACTTCCAAACTCTAGCAGTAGTTCCAATCAACTAGCTCTCTTCCCCATAATCTGCACAACCCAAGGAATGTACCCCCTTAACTACTATCATTCCATCGAATTGTACCATTCATTTTTTATGGTTTCCAGTGCACTCGATTGGATAGGAATCTCTCATTTGGGGACTTACTGGAACTCTCAGTTGCTCTAAGAGTGATAAAAACAACCTTCACAAGTCTCTTGAGCCATTTCCTCAAGAACAAAAAAGCAGCAGGGGCTTACAACCCATTTTATAGGAACACATGCCCCATTTTTGGCATAAAACACATCCAAATAATGGTTTCCTTCAAGAACAACATGGTTGGTTCTCTTCCCAGCACTCATCTCTCCTCTTTCTTCCTAAAAAATACATGCAAAATAATTGTCTTCTTTGTCCACAATTTTTTTTTTTTCCCTCATGCTAGTTGATTAATCACTCTACCGAATGTTGATTTTACTTCAACCCCATGCTCCCAAATAACTATGGGATGTGACTCCTCACACCCACCCTCTTACATAAAATAAGTGATTGTCTTTGCGAACACTCAATCATCAAATAGAATTTTATACAAAAAGATAATAATTCCAAGAATGTGGGTTGGATTAACACCCATGAATATTTCCCCTTCGACCCCTTTCTCTTGTGGAATCATAGCCCCCCATCATTTTCATCCCTCTTCTATCGTATCCAATGATTACTACTTTAATTAATCATTTAAATGTTCATAATATGCAATTCGTCCCCTGACCATATTAATCAATATGGGCTCGTTTCCCCAATCATATTGACTCACCAGCCTAATTCACATTTATACAATTACATTGCAATTTGTGAGGACTAAAACCGGGGATGTTACATCTTAGGTGTCCTCGTATCTTATTTCTTTATTTTATTAATTTTCCATGATGAGATTTTTTTCTTTATCAATTAATTAATATTACTTGAGTTTTCCCCTGCAAAGAGGGTAAATGAACACCTAACTTAATTAAACCATGAGATTTCCATTGAATATAGTCAGTGTAGTCTAGAATCTAGAAATTTTATTGTTGGGGAGTAAGGATTCCATACCCATACTTCATACCGCCTGATATCGTAATCATGGAATATGGACTTTGCACCCCTATCTCCACAACATAAGTATTTTTCCCACACGTTCTGCAAAGAGAGACTTTGTTCCTCTATCAAGACTTATGGTCCACACCCATATGTCGGGGAGTTGGAAAGGTCTCATCCTATTATCTACACATACAAAAACACTCCCATGTCAAGTAGATCAAGTGTAATATAACATAATTAACTCAATCATATATTTTCCTCGATGGGTCTCATTAACAAGTACATTACAATTCCCATGCATGATTATTCAAGTAGACTTTTGTAGTCCTTCATGGTTCAATCATACCAAGTGGTGAGTACATTCAAGTAGACTTTTGTAGTCCTTCATGGTTCAATCATACCAAATGGTGAGTACAGGCTTCCTTTACATGACTCATACTAGTTCACAACATTAGTACTTTGAAATGTCACTAAACAACTAGCTTTAAATCCCATCAATAAACCATATTTCATTTTCCACACAAATATCCAATCAAGAAATCACATGATCTATTTCACAAGTCAACATACAATATCAGTTCCTCTAGAGAAACCAACTCACACACATGCCATGCATATATTCATTAGTATAAGAAAAAAATGAATCTATAGATACAAATATATAGTCAATGATATATCACAATGTTAAGGCCCTAAGCCTCATTCATTATTAGTAAATTAGTTATGGTTAGTTCAACTTAGCGTTAGGTTACATCAT
Organism: Picea abies; assembly: GCA_900067695.1. Classification (NCBI taxonomy): domain Eukaryota; kingdom Viridiplantae; phylum Streptophyta; class Pinopsida; order Pinales; family Pinaceae; genus Picea; species Picea abies. The sequence goes on from CBVK0100154510.1 coordinate 20,502, forward strand.
GATCTAATTATCTCCTATTTATAATAAAGGAGATTCATTTGTGTAGGAATCTTGTTTTGTGCATTGAATATATTGTAAAGTGTGGCTTCCCCCTCAAAGTGGTTTCTTATTTATTGAGCCTTTATTATTCTCAATACATGGAGTTACTTCTTATTTATATTTTTATGTTGTTTGAGAAATTTGGTTCATAACATTTGGTTTTAGAGCATACAATCCTTGGGTTTGACTCCTTCAAATGCTTCATCTTGGTATTTTCTCTATAAAAAATTTCTAAGTTTTAGATAGTGAAATTTTTGGGAGCCCGAGGATCCATAGCAAAGTACCTATGGTAAAATATTCAAATTCTAGTTCGTTATACTTTTATAAATACATGCCATGGAAATTAGGGTTTTTTTACTAGCACTGAAAATAGTCTCAAATGGGTGTTCTTGGTAAAATTTACATATATGGAGCTCGAGATGTACAAATTGAGTGGCACTAGTTCCATTGTAAATAATGTAGATCATAAAATTTCATATCCAAATTTCAAAGGTAGTTCTAAAAAATTGGACATGTGGAACACTATACAAAGAAATAGATGGGAGATATTCAAGGCTCTTGGATTGCTTCAAGATTTACACATGCATAATCAAATATGGGAACAAATATCAATGGACTTCATTATAGGTACACATGCATAATCAAATATGGGAACAAATATCAATGGACTTCATTATAGGTTTACCAAAATCATAGGGTAAGGATGCAATTTTTTTGGTCATGGATAGGGTCACAAAATATGCACATTTTTTTGGAATCTAAAACATATATACTACATGCCAAGTGGAAAAAATGTTCATAAAGGAAATTCATAAGCTATATGGATTTCCTAAAGTAATAGTAAGTAACAAATATCCAAATTTCATAGGAATTTTTTGGAAATAATTATGGAAGATAAGGGGAACAAAACTAACTGAGAGTTGAAAATATCAACCACAAATAGATGGTCAAACAAAAAGAGTTAACAAATGTTTAGAGGGTTATATTTGTTGTTATTATTTAGAAAAGAAATCTCAATGGGTCAAGTGGATTCATATAGAATAATGGTGTTCTAATACCACCTATCACACATCTACTAATATGTATCCATTTGAATCTATTTATTTTTAAGGTACCATATGTTATGTAATATTTAGAAGAAAAAATATTCAAAAAAATACCAATGGAACAACAAATTATTGAGAATAGAAATACTAGTAATAATACGTTTATTGAAAGAAATAAATGATCACTTTCCTCTTCTAGGGGGGAACCTCCAAGATAACAATGCTCTATTACAATAATTCTCACGTCAATACTTTAGCATGCATACTACTCTTGTTTATACTAATTCTATCTTCTAAAGAATATTCTAGAGGAAGGACTTTCTAGAAGCAGAAGCTTCTATTAACTCTTCTTAAATTGAACTTGTTCACATTATTAAATAGTCCTTATTAAATAATGTCAGCATTTATTACATGTAAAATATATTATTATACCTACACGATGGGTTAGGGAGGTTAGGTCCCTAACACACCCTTCCCCTTGAGGAAAATCCTTGTCCTCAATCCTTGAGATGAGGAAACATTTGTTGAATTGTGGCTAGGTCCCAGGCGGATTCTTATCGAGCTATATCCTTCCACTAAACTAACACTTCCTTGATGGTGTGTTGACTAAGGTGATGCTCTCTCTAACCCAATATTGCTTGTGTCTAAAACCAAATGGAACCTTCTTCATCCAACTCAAGGATAATTGTTTTAGTTTTTCACTTAGTTCCAATCACTTTCTTTAAGCAGGAGACATGAAAAATATAATGGATATTAGAATGAATGCAAAGTGATACCTGGTAGGCCACAGGTACCATTCACTTGATAATTGTATAAGGACCACAAAATTTGGGAGTAATTTTCTAACACTTTTCAACTTTGAGGGAATTTTGCTTATAGGGTTGAAGACGAATAAAAAACTAATACCCTTCAACAAATTGATGTTTAAAAAAACCATGATATGATTTTTGTTTCGTGCGATTCTAATCCATGACCAAATTTTCTTTGAGGGTATGGAGAATGGCCTCTCAGAATGTAATATTTTTTCCAACCTCCTGAACCTTGGAGACACCCGACATGTAGGAGAGAACTGTTTTGTGAGAAATCTTACCCTGCTAACACGTTAATCTCCCCTTAGCCAGGTTTTATTTGGCTAAGACAAAATAGAGAAAATGGACACTAACATCCCTTGTTCATGTCTTTTCACACATGAAAATGAGAAGAGGGAAAAGTAAATAAGAATGCACCTTTTTCAAAGTTTTTCCTCACTGCTCGTTGCTCCAGCATTGGATCTAGTCCTAGATTGAACACGATCTCCCTACACTTATACAAAGCGATCTTCCTCTTATACTACTTTCACAAAGTTAGATGAAATAAAATATAATTAATATGAAACAAGCATAAGCATTCATGTGTAAAGTAATTGAGACAAAAGTATTGAAATAGGCCAAGCTTATATTCATGAGAGACAATGGACAACACTTACAATCATATTGATGTTGATAAATCTTCCTCCAATTCTCCTCCTATCCATCCCCTTATTGTATGCTTGAAAAAGGAACCAAAGTTTTGATATTCTTCAGAAATAAGCTCTATCAACAATAAGCTCTCACTCAAAAACTTGTTTTTACCCTTGAGAAGTATTATTTATATATAATCTTGGGAATTTTAACTAACTTGGGATATTAAATGAAGGTGGAGATTCTCCATAATTTAGGATTGATTACCTAGAAAGTAGAGACTTGATATTATGAGTCATATATTCATCATAACCACCCTGAAGTATCTCGAAATTTACCCATAGAATAAGGTGGGATAGGTTAAAACCACCCTAACAGGACTGACACTCCCTAAAAAATTGACGAAAGGAGTTAGGGATGCTCCCTTCTAGTCTAGAAAGAGGCGTCACCCTAGGGATGACTCTGCCTAATCCATGGCAGGGGAGTGTCAGTGCTCCAACTTAGTCAATCAACCAAGGGGGAAGATACTGTGTTCGACCTTCATAAAGTGGATTTTATTCTCTTTGATAGCTAGGGAACATGACAAAATGTTTTCCATGGTGTCTGGGATGAGAAAGCAATGTGTGACACTTAGATGTGACAATTTTTTGTGTAAAAAATGCATGCTGGCTTTTTCCCATAGATTGCTTCAAAAGGTGTCATGCGAGTAGTAGTATGGTAAGATGTGTTGTACCACAATTGAGTGAGGGGTAACCATTGAGCCCACTTATGTTGTTTTTATGAGGAAAAAATCCGAAAATATGTTTCCAAACACTTGTTGAAAACTTCAATTTAGCCATCATTTTGGGGATGGTAGGAGGTGTTGAGATGCAATTGGTTTCCCTAGAGCTTGAACAATTCTTGCCAAAAATTAATGGTGAAAGTCGAATCTTGGTAAAAAACAATAGAATGAGGAATTCCAAGAAGTTTTAATATGTTATCCACAAATATTTGAGCCATTATGGATGTGTTGAATAGGTGTTGAAGAGCACATAAATGAGCATATCTGGAAATACAATCAACTACCACTATGATGACTAAATTATTACAATATTTAGGGACTCCAACAATGAAATCCATAGAAATATCCCTCCAAATAGTAGGTTGAATTAGAAGTATGTGGAGTGTTCCTAGAGGTTTTATTCTTTCTCCCTTATTGTGTTGATAGGTATCACATTCATCCACAAAGGTGCATATGTCTTGTTTCATACCTTCCCAGAACAAATAACGTTTGACCCATTCATAGGTTTTGGTGAACCCTAAATGTCTAGTTGTGGGTGAAGCATGAAACTCAACAAGCATCGTGTATTTAAGTTGTGATTTTTCACTTAAATATAGACATCCTTTTTAGAAAATATTTTCATTGTTATAAGAGTACCCTAGAGAAGATGTAGAATGGTGTTGCAATTGTTTGATTAGGTGAGAAATTTTTGGGTCTTCCATCCTGTTAAGATATGATCCTAACCCCTCTCCATGGGTCATTAGTTAGTTGTATATGTTTTCTATGTAATAAAGGTTTACATTAGTTAATAATGCCTAATAAATAAAGGAGAATAAATCAATGTAAGAAGACCTAATAGAAGCTTTTGCTTCTAGAAATAACTTCTTATAGAAGTTTCCTTAGAGGGTATAGTTAGTATAAATAAGAGTAGGAGGAATTGGATATTTCATCTTGGATATTATTGTAATAGAGATATTATATGTTGGAGATTTCCCCCTCGAAGAGGCAAGTGAACATTTCTATCATTAATAAAGATGCTCTTTCTAGTGTTATTCAGGAATTATTTTGGTATTGCTCTGGATATATCATTGTTGTTCTACCATTTCTTGCTAAATATTTATGTTCTGCATATTATATTACACATGGAATATTTCAAGTGGTATCATAGCTCTTTCCCATGAGAGACTTGTGGGTTAAAAAAAAAATTCAGGGTAGAAACATATTCTAGCGTCTTTAAGCTACAAAGATTTGCAGTTACATGCATAAACCCATGGGAGGGGAGTCCTACATGTAGGAAATACAAGTGGTTCTTAAGTGCACATATTTCTTCCACCCTTGTAACCCTTGTTGGTACCCCTTCGAGTGTTAGTGCATTAGAAAGAAATTGTATATGGATTAGCCTAGTCATCTTGAATCCCTTCATAGATAAATGGACCAATCACCTGACTGTTATAGTGTCACCGAGAACATCACTCGTGAAGAGAATATATAGTACTTGGGTAGTTGGGTAGTACAACTAAGGGTAGGATTTAGAATCCTTAGTTGGTTCCCTGAGATATTGGGCCAACTACTACTATTGGACCCCACACATATATAAGAAAGATACAGCACAGGGAAAACCCTTGATTGTAGACACCCTCCAAACCCTAACCATTGGGATGGAAACCACTGATCTATTGCATTACAAATTATCCCCTGTCACATTTGTTTCACTGCAGAAACACTCCCAGTTTACATTTTTCATCATTGATCATTTGGGAATTATTCCACTGCAGAAGTATTTAGGGTGGAGTATAAATCTGCAGGAGTAAAAAAAAAGGAGTCTAGGTCTCGTTAACACCCTTATTTGTAACCTAGTACATCACATTCCTCTTTTCATTATGATCATAGTGGCACCCTTCACTTTTAATCCTTTTTTCTTTGCGGTCCAGTAGCTTTCCAATACACCCTTATTTGACACATATCCCATTGGACTCCTCTCCTTGTCCTGGTCACCCTAGTACATCTCACTTTTTGTGGCCTCAATTTCCATCCCAACATCCACTACCTAATATGAAACCATAATAACCACCAAAGCTTTAGAACCAATGACTAGGAGACTAGGTTGTGCAACTTAGATAAGAAAATGGAATCCATCACCACTAGCATACGATTTGAAGTCAAAGAGTCCCTCCACACAGAATTGAATGTATCCATTCATGAATCCATGCATCAGTTCAGAAAAGGTAAACAGGTCGAGCCCAATGTAGAGGACCCTCAATATTCCCATTATGAGCATACCCATTCATCCTACTCCCCTTGGGTTTATCCACACTCTTGGAATAAGGTGTCCAAATTTGACATGCATAAATTTGATGGATCGAACCCCATAGGGTGGGTCTCTCAAATGGAACAATACTTATCCCTCCATAAAACCCCATAGGGTGGGTCTCTCAAATGGAACAATACTTATCCCTCCATAATATTTGGGATGATGAGACCAAACTGCATGTAGGGGTTTTGTACTTGGATCAAGAATGATGGTAGTGATGGTAGTGATGGAAGTGGCATAAGAAATGTTAACCAGGAATTCCCACTTGGAACATGTTCCCTAAAGTAGTTTGTTCCCGTTTTGATAGAGAATCATAGTTTTTGGGTAGGCTCACCAAGATATGCCAAACTAGATCTGTCACAGATTTCATCACAACATTTGAACAATTGGCTATCAGGATTGAGGGCTTATATGATGCATTTTATCTTGAATGTTTTATCAGTGGCTTAAAGCAAGCCATCCAGGATGATGTGAACATGCATCATCCTATTACCTAGTTGCAGGAATGTCAATTATCAAAGGAAGTCGAGACCATCCTTCAAGCCCCACCCATGAAGGATCCATTTTTGTAATGTACCCAGCCACCCATGGGCCAAGCATGATAACCACAAGTCCCTCCCCTAGACTAATTTGATCCCTACTCTAACTTTAAATAACAAGGATATGCATGAAAGATTCACATGCATTGATATAGACTCATGCTAAACATAAAATAAATGAAGAATATGACATGAACAACAATACACAACAAACATGCATACTCTAAACATATAGAATTCAACGATAAATAAATACGCATTGGAAATAATTCATACATAGGTAAATAATACCAGAACAGAGAGAACTTATCTTTTATAGAAGAGAACCACCGATTAGTTGCAGACCAAGGATGTTCCACCCAACCATAGACACTATTGTTCCAAGTCTCAACAGAAATGTCACCCCTGATCTAGGGCTATGAATCCATAAGGATAGTTCCAAAGTGTTACTCATATTCCCAAACTAGTCAACACTCAAGCTCTCACAGGCTTCCCAGCACCCACATCAATCCAAGTACCCAACTCTCTTCTACCCATCTTGCACAACCAAATATAATGGACCCCCACCCTTCTCTGCCATGTATTCCCTCAAGAATTCCTTCTCCTTCCATGGCTCCCATGCAGTTGGTCCATAATCTCGATGTTGGGACTCTCAGGAATCACAATTGTGAGAAAATTTGGGAAGATGCCAAAACATCTCAGATATGTAGGCCTCATTCACAACTGGATTTCACCAACAATCTCTATAGCCAACAAAATGGTGGTTTTTATTCAATAGTCTAATTTCCTTTCCCAAGCCAAACACAAATGAGGAAGACAAATGTGGTAAAAGAGTGAATGGGGTGAAGTCTCCAAGAGTGGTGTGAAATAGTGAACAATCGCGTGAATGAATGCGTGAGGGAAGAGTGAAGCGACCAACGACAAAATGAGGAAAAGAATGGGAGTGAGAACAAATGAAAATGACCAATGAATGAGAGAATCAGTGAATGTGAGAACCCCCCAATAGACCAGGGATGAGTTTATATAATTCGTGGGGATCAAGAACCTCTTGTCCTTCCCTAAATAAGTTCATGTAACTGTTATTTTCCATTAAGAAAAAATGGAAAATAAAATATAAAATAAAATGCTTAGCCCCTCAAGGCCCTTCTCTTGTGGAATCATAACCCCCTATAACTCT
>CBVK0100154511.1:0-27811 GCA_900067695.1 Picea abies
GCCATCAGAGATGTGTATAAGAGACAGGTCCCTCACATGCTAAATGACTTGCCTAGGAGGGGCAAAGCGTCACTTTTTGAGACTTGACATCACCCAGGGCTAGGGTTGGTGGTGATGGAGTTGTTGCTCATTGACACTTGGCATGATTTGATCGAAGGAGACATGGATTGAACTTGGCACATGGAGAGGATGCTCTAGGGGGGCCAATGACCTTCAGTTTCTTCTCCAACGACTTGGAAAAGTGTCAAAACATCTACCTAAAGGGGTGACGTCATCTTGTTTTAGGGTTTCTAATGTGCAAAAGTGTAAATTGAATATTATTATTTGTGTAAAGGGGTAAGATAAGGTTTGTTGACCGCTTGTCTTATGTTTTACACTAACTAAGTAGGAAAACTATGTTTTAAACTTTTTGTATAAATAGAGATCATGTGAATCTCATTTCATAACATAACTCTCTCATTGTGAGAAGTATTTGGCTGAAATTTGCGCCCCCCTTGGGAAACATCTTCTCTCTTGTGCTTTTGTCTTGTTTTCTTTATGCTATTAGTGGAAGAAGTAGTGTGTTATCTCTCTTGGAGTTTTTCTTTGGCATATGTGGTGGATTTATCTTGGTAAGAGGAGGTTTATCTTGTCATTTATTGAACTAGGTAAGGATTTATCTTGTTGATGCTTCATTTCTTAGTTACAAGTTTTATTTGCTAGATTTATTGGGGAGTATAAGGATTTACAACCCCACCATTATCTATCATTTTTTTCTAGAAGTTATTTTTTGGACAAGGTTTTACTAGGAGAAGTAAGAGGGTTTACACCCTCCTAGTATCTCCTAGCTTAGCATTTGCTTGCATTGGGGAGTAAGAGGGTTTAAAATCCCAAGGAGATAACATTGTTTATCTCTTTATTTAATTGACTCCATAAAACCAATAGCTAAAGGCACTAGTATACTGACATTGGAGAAATACAATCTTGCATTGGTTAACATGAATTTTCTTGATTTGGAGGTTGTCTAAGTTGGAATTCTTTGCTCTATATGATTGATTGAGCCACTAGGGTGTCATACTTACCTAAGTACTTCTTCTTTATGTTGTTATAAATCTTCATCTACAACCATTAGGGCTGCAAAAACCCTAACACTTTTTCATTCATAACTTGCTTTTCAACCGTCAAAAGTTGCTAAGAGTTTTCCACACTAATCTACTTAGCCTAGCGCAAATTTTGGGTGGACTCTTTGTGAGTTTTGGTGGTTGGATTTACTACTGTAAATTGTTTGCTATAACCATAAGGATTCAAAATATCTCTGCAAACACCTTTTATTACAACCTTGTTTCATTTCTCAAGTCTTGTGCTTTCATTCTTGAGTATCACTAGTGTTTATCTAACTTATCTCTTGCATAATTTGTTGTACTTTTAGCAATTATTTAGAATCTTCAATACTTATTCTCTTTATGATATACATTGTTTTTTACTGCTGCAATTAGGGACATCAATATTTTTACTTGGTTGTCCACCTAATTATATATATATATATATATGCTTGGCTTGTTCTTGTGTCTCAAGCAGGGACAACATTCTTAGCAGGTGTTCCTATCTCTTGGAAACCATTGGCTACCACCAAGACTCTTTACAAAGCCTTTTTTCATATTCCATATTGACCTATAGGGGGGATTTCATTCATATCTTCACTTTCCATCTCATTCCCCCAAGGTCACCAGGATTCCCCCCTTGAGGTGATCCTGTCATCTCTAAAGTGACAAGAATACCTGCCTAAGGTGACAGTGGGTAGATGTTCTCAAAGTTGTCACCATTTGGTGTTTGGGTCGGGATTTTCCTAACCTACAAATTCTGTGATTTGTCTCAGTGGAAATAAGAGTGGACTCTTTAGCTAGAGAGGATGGTGAGAAAATGACAATTTGAGGAAGGTGATAATAATTAAGGAATTCAAAAAAGGAGGTTGAGGAATGATAGGAGAACTCTATCCCTCCTCAAAGTCATTTGAAGAATAGGGTAGGTCCTTGGTGATGGAGGAAATGAAAACCTAAAACAATTGATTTTCTAAGGAGGTATAAAAAGAAGTTGAGAAAATTGAAAACAATATTAAGGAATAGAGGGTATGAATTCTACCAGTAATGTTGATGAGGAGATATTCCTATGAGTTTTAGATATTTTGTTTTCTTGCAACATAGATACCAAATTCTTAAAACTTGTGGACATATATTGGCATATGAAGGAATTCATTTCCATCACTATGGAAGTAAGAGGCTCTGAGAAAAATGAAATTCTCACTAAATTGAACCAATTAGACTAGAAGTTGGATGATTTAGACCATAAATATAACAACTTAATCAATGCAATTTGTGGTTTTAGGTAAGGAGTGGGGATCTAGATGAGAATGGGAAACCTACAAGGACAAAGGGGGAGGAGTAGGGCAATGTGGAAGCAATTCAATATGAAGAAGTTGCGAGAGCCATTCTTGGGGAGGATAAGCCTCCCATCTTCATCAATGTTGGCTCACACTCTGATGATTATCCTTTGTTATACTATGTTTCAATGTTGAATTGTATTTTCTTTTGACAAATGTGTATTGATGTTTTTATAAGTATCTTCAATCTAGCGATAAGAAAGTTATGCTCTTATATTTTGTTATTATCAATACTTTGTTGTATCCATTTATGGGTTAGGGGGAATCTTAGAATAGCCTTAATCTATTTTTTGAAGGATTGTAGCCCGTTTTCTTTGGAAACAGGTTACAATAGGGATTTCATGTAACACCTTTTGCATATTATCAATATAATTTGATCTAAATCGAAGAAAAAAAAATATTGAAGGTTACTTGTTCTCTTCTATCCTAGCCTGGGATGTGGGTTTTATGAGTATATTTTCCACAATAAACAAGTTATAGTGTTTGTAGTGAAGGTGGGGAAGTTGGTAAAAATGATTGGTTGACAGTTGCCATGTTGTTTTTATGGAACCTTATTGTATGTTGCCTTAAATATTTATGAAAAAATACAACTCAACAATGGAATGATTGTTCTCACTAGTTTTTATTTTATTGCATCTTTTCAATCTTGATATATTTAGCAGTGTATGTCATTGTGATATTATACATGCACATACAAAAACAAAATGTTGAAAACTATACATTAATCCTTTATTTAGATATTATATATACATTAGAAAATAATTTTAAAATATAAAAATCCAAATACACATTATAGCAATTCAATATTGGTACATTTAGAATCAGAATTCACAATTTTATACACAAATTAACACTTTTAGATTTCAAAATTCACATTTTCATAGTCAAAATTCACACACTTCTTGAATCAAAATTAATTGAAATCCACCCTTTCAAAACTAAAATTCACACTTATGAAAACCAATATTCACACTTTTGAAATCCGATTTTGTAAGGTGCCCGAAGGAAATATGCAGAGTAGTAGCACCATTATTATCACAATAATTGGCAAAAAGAAACGAAACAATAAGCACAATGACACTAAGGATTCAAAATATGATGCCTTTATTATCTTGAGAACAATTTTCACTTGCCTTTTCGAGGGGGAAACCTCCAATGGAGTAGAGATCGAGTACAAAATGATTCAACAAGACAAGTTTTTCAATGCTTTCTACCTCTGTATATACTATTTATATCCTCCTGAGAACATTCTATAGGAAGAACTTTCTAGAGGCAGAAACTTCTAGTAAGTATTCTTACATTAGACATGTTCACATTATTACATAGGACTTATGTTGAGATCATTCCTTTTCTGGGTTTTCCTTCCTTGTTCTATCTTCCCAACTTTTTTCCATTCCCGTTCTATCTTCTCCCTTTCTAGTTACTATACTTAGTCATATTTTAGTGATTGGTAGGTTGGAAGACCTTCATCTCCATCCACTTTCCCATGTCAAAATTTTGTTGCTACACTTATCCATTTTTCAATTGTGCGGGTTCATGGGTTCAAGCCCTCATCCTCCAAGTTCTGTGTCCTTCACTTTTCACCCCAGGTTCCGCGATCTATATTTTGACCATCAGATTTGTCACGGGTGCCGATCCCCAAAGTATTTTATTCCTTTTGTGTGAAAGTACAACCCACCGCCCTTCTACACTTAGCATATTTTTTATCATCCATAACCGCGGTTTCATGGGTTCCCGGGTTGGCTGGTTCATGAAAAGCTCCATATTCAAACTTGGTCTCGTCCATCCTCGCCATTCTGTTTCTTTTCCCAATATGCATTAAGTGTTGTTTAATGCTAACAACTGTGGTGCAGGTGCCAAAAAGATAGTCATTAATGGTGAAAGGCTTGAGGAATTACTCATTAAATTGCATTAAATATCCATTTTCCAAGGGATTAAATTATCATCATCTCTCTGAAAGGATTTATTTGAGATTATTATCCTGATGAAGAAACAGTCCCTTCAACCTATGGAAGCATAAAATAGACAACAATTTTTTGGTGATACTTTAAATATCTTTGGTTGTGAAGACCAGAACTTCCAGTGGTCAAGAGCATCCGAGATCTACACTCTTTCCCTACACGACGCTCTTCCGATCTCACTTGCCTTTTCGAGGGGGAAACCTCCAATGGAGTAGAGATCGAGTACAAAATGATTCAACAAGACAAGTTTTTCAATGCTTTCTACCTCTGTATATACTATTTATATCCTCTTGAGAACATTCTATAGGAAGAACTTTCTAGAGGCAGAAACTTCTAGTAAGTATTCTTACATTAGACATGTTCACATTATTACATAGGACTTATGTTGAGATCATTCCTTTTCTAGGTTTTCCTTCCTTGTTCTATCTTCCCAACTTTTTTCCATCCCCGTTCTATCTTCTCCCTTTCTAGTTACTATACTTAGTCATATTTTAGTGATTGGTAGGTTGGAAGACCTTCATCTCCATCCACTTTCCCATGTCAAAATTTTGTTGCTACACTTATCCATTTTTCAATTGTGCGGGTTCATGGGTTCAAGCCCTCATCCTCCAAGTTCTGTGTCCTTCACTTTTCACCCCAGGTTCCGCGATCTATATTTTGACCATCAGATTTGTCACGGGTGCCGATCCCCAAAGTATTTTATTCCTTTTGTGTGAAAGTACAACCCACCGCCCTTCTACACTTAGCATATTTTTTATCATCCATAACCGCGGTTTCATGGGTTCTCGGGTTGGCTGGTTCATGAAAATCTCCATATTCAAACTTGGTCTCGTCCATCCTCGCCATTCTATTTCTTTTCCCAATATGCATTAAGTGTTGTTTAATGCTAACAACTGTGGTGCAGGTGCCAAAAAGATAGTCATTAATGGTGAAAGGCTTGAGGAATTACTCATTAAATTGCATTAAATATCCATTTTCCAAGGGATTAAATTATCATCATCTCTCTGAAAGGATTTATTTGAGATTATTATCCTGATGAAGAAACAGTCCCTTCAACCTATGGAAGCATAAAATAGACAACAATTTTTTGGTGATACTTTAAATATCTTTGGTTGTGAAGACCGGAACTTCCAGTGGTCAAGAGCATGTTCATATTATTCCTCTCCTCCTGCATAGAAAGACATAATTTGGGCAGCTGAAATCACTCATGTTGGGTGTGTTCCTGATGTTTTTTATTGTAAAGAACTTTCTACATGGTGTGTGGAAAAGTACGTGCCAAGTCAAAGAATTATGCAGCTCCAGGATCATTCTCCGATTTCTCTGTCAACACAAGTTTTTCGCAAGATGTTAAAGTTGTTGGAGCCGACACTTACTTTTAAAGGTGAAGATTGCAGAGAATTTTTGAAGAAACATAACAAAGGGCTTGACCTCCTGCCTGAATATTCGGAGAATCCTGCATCTATCCTAGAAGAAATAACCAAAATGCAGGTTGAGTCTTTTAAAAACCCCTATCGATAAATTGCATGGTTGTTTACTAGGTTGATAGGTCAAGAAATCATTTCTTCTATCTCTCGCATGATTTTATATATTATGTACTTTACAATGCAAGAACAAACCATCTTTGACTAGGCAAAACTGATTTCTATCAAAATCTCCTCCCATTTATTACCCTATAAATAGGACAGAAAATTATTTATGGATTCTTATCTGATATTTGCTATTGTGCATTGTTTTCAATTTCTAAACTTAACCATAAGTAAGAGGGTGAATCGTGAAATAGATCCAGTTACCTTTTTATATCGGGCACTGTGGAGACATAAGACCCCTCTGTATTTCTATGAAGTTTATAATGATTTTGATTTAGTCTTCAAAAGGCTTTTGTTGGGCGGAAATACTTCAAGGATATCTAACCAAGCTACCATATTCTTAGAGAAAAAAGGAACAATATAACAAATGGAGAATCACAGTGTCATAAGGATATTTTGTTTGAAATAAAATCCTTCTTTTCTCCTGTATCATGTATCTGAAAAACTGTTTATTACAGAGGTAGAAAGGCAACATAACTTATGTATACATTTTTTCCATGGAATATTGGAGAGTTTATGTTCATAAATATAAATAAAATTGACGAGTTTGCAAATCATTTCAACAATGAGAATTTAAAGTATCCTAAAAGATCAAAGGTTTTGATCCAAACAAAATATTTGTGGGACATATGCTTTCAGTGGGATTTAGTAACTCTTTCATTTAAACTATCTTGAATGAAGAAGAAGAAGGTAACAACCAAAGTACTTCTGTACATGATGTCGTTGACCTAGAAATATTACTCAGTAGTAATGATTTTCATAAGAAAAGGGGAAAAGGTCCCAGTGAAATAAGTGCTCAATCTCTAGTTGTTACTCCCAAGAATACCACATCCCAGAAAAATGCTCCAACGAACCACCCAATCAAAAAGGTTGTCAATAGTAGTTCAAGTGGAGGGGGAGAGAAGAATCCTCCCCCTAGGAAAATTGATAATTCACATAAGCTCCCTGTGAGAAAGAAAATGAAAATTTTAGTGCAAGAGGAAGAGGATAATCTTATAGAAAATGACATCCAAAGCTTTTCTTTGGAGGACATGGAACTAGAATTAGATATTGAGAAAATATTTCCTGCAATGGAACAACCAAAAAATATGGCTCAACAAATTTCTTTATTGGAAGTCATTGGAAATGAGACTTTTAGTGAAGAAGAATCCTTCACTTTTCAAAGTGTTGTTTTTTATAAAGAGTCTAAAATGTTGATTGTAGAAAGAAGTGACCAAAAGAATAAAAAGGGAAAGTCCTGCTCAGAGGTCGACCTGAAGGACATGCAACCGTCCCAAATTTCCAAAATCCATAGGGCAACCAGAGATGCTCTTGAAGATTCTATTGATGGTTTAGAAGTTGAAAATGTTAAATTAAAGGAAAGGATCAGAGAATTGGAAAATGCCTTGATGCCTCTTCCAATCCTGACAAGTCCGTTGTGAATGGTTAAACCAACTACACCCGCTATTAAGTTAAAATGATCTTCTAGTTTACTCATAGCATTCCAAAGTTATGTAGAGAAAAAAATAAAATAGAGAATGTCACTGATAATAGAAGCATGGGAGGTATCAAAAAAAATTGTTTCTTTCGGTTCAAGGGCACATGCTTTTCATGAGTATCTTCAAGCTAATTTAAAGAATGAAGAAGGTTTCTACGTTGATGTTGTCTTTCCATTTGGAATAAAAGTCTCAAACATGACATAATTGAAAAGAAGAGAAGAGGATTTGCCTTCTCCAAGTCAAATTAAACAGTTGAATGTTTGTTGGAAAGAAAAGATCAAGAATTTGAATAACATTGTCTAAGCATGCAACTAAGCCATAGTAAAAAGAGAATAATTTTTCAAAAGATTCACAGAGGTAGATCTGGCAGGAAGCACTGATGAGGTACAAGATCCTAAGTTAATTCTCAATTCAATGTTTATGACAAATCAACAATTTGATGAACAAGTGGAGTTCCTGACAAATCAATATCATAATTAGGCATGAAATAAATGTTGCACCAATGAAAAATTACATTGAAGATTGGTTTAAAAAGGAATTTGATAAATTAACTAAAGAAGGCCAAGAAGAAACAATTGAGACCGTTCTTATAACTGTTAATGAGGAAAATAAAAGGACAACAACAATCAAGTGAATGAGAGAGAGACCATCATAGTAAGTTTATGATGATCACATCTTTCTTTCTTTATCAATTTTTCATCCAATTACTTCTCTTTTTTTACTAGAAAGGTTTAATCGAAATCTGATAACTCCTTCATGTATTCTTTCCAGGTCTTGTTGCTCTATCATCGCCCACCACATTCTCTCCACATATTACTTCTTGTTTATATTTTCTTTATGGTTCACGTGAGCCCCAATCCTAGTCCTAACGACAAACACATTTAAATTTCCAAGATTTGTAACAAACTCTATATTTTTTAGAAATCCCAAGAGAACTATTTCAAGATCAGTTTTGATAGTGTTTTATAACTCTGAGTTTTGAGTATAAAATATTTGAGATTGATCTATCATTTTATTTATTTTATCTCCACATGTGTTTACTCTACTAAAGTTCTCTTATGCGTGCAGACCATTTTATTTTATTTTATGTGATCATAAATATTTAGTTTAACTATGATGGATGTGAGGAGACTTTGCTTATCTTTTTCAAATATGTGATGTGCGAGGTTCCTGGTCATGTCTCAAAAACTCTCTTTAAAAATAAAACATTTTATTTTACTACAATATTTATATTTATTTGAATATCACGAAGGACTTTCTCCTCTATAAAAACCAAGGGGATTTGTATCCCCGTGAGGTTTCCATTTTGTTCCTAAGAGATTCAAGCGTCAAAAATTTTGGTGACCATACTGGGGAACGACTGAAAATTTGAAATCTGGTTTATCATCTTTTGAAATATACATGAATTTTCTCTAGTCTTATCATCCCCACCTAGAAATTGGATTAAATAATCAACGAAGCATTTTGCATTAATTATATAATGTGGTAATAAGGACAGCCAAGACCAGGGAAGAATTGGAAATATTTTGGCAGCCATTGTTCCAAGAATAAGAAAGAGAGATCCTCTGTAGACAGAGGAGAGATGAGCGACAAGACCGAAGAAATGAAAGACAAGATCGAGCAGCACAAGAACAAGGTCAGAATTGAAGATGGAAAAATACAAGGGACCCAATACTAGAAGTAAAACCAAGAAACTATGTATTCTAATAAGTGGAACACATATTCCTGAAACATCTTCGGACATGGCAGGAAGAAATGAACAACCAACGGAAGAACCACAAAGAGAACCTCATGAAGAAATACAAGGAGGTGGTGGAAGAAATCAAGAGGACCTAATATTTGGAAACCGAAGAAGAGTAGTGGATTCCCCCTTAAATCTTCTAGGTGAGAAACATGACCTCCCTCTTCTCCCTAAGGGTACTTTGAAAGAATTTTCGGGAGACAGAACAATTGATGCCAAATGACACCTTAATTTATTTCTTGATGTTTGTGATTTTCATTGTGTTGCATATGACGATGCGATGGTAAGGTTATTCCTTCAAACCTTATTAGGACGATCCTATGAATGGTATACACCATTACCCACTAGGTCAATTGGTTCATTTAATGAACTTGAAGCCATGTTCCTAACTATGTTCACTCCTAAAGTTTCATATCATACCCTTCTCACTAACTTCACCGAGATTGGTTTGAGGAAGAATGAGAGAATACGAGATTTTAATCTTAGGCTTATTAAAACTTTGAGTAAGATTCCAGAAGATAAAAGACCTAATGAACCAATAATACTTGGTTGTTATAAGAATGCAATGCCACCAAATGTAAAATATGCTATCAAAACATCCCATATGGATACCTTGGAGGAAGCAATGTTTAAGGCAACTAAGATGGAATAAATTATGATTGAGATGAGTGTCGACCCTGATATTATCCTAGAAAAAGTACAGAGGCAGCTGGGAGGCCTAAATATTGATGATCAAGGAGACTTTACCTCAAGAAAGAATGAATATCAGAAGTTGTGACCAATCCAAAATCAAACAATTGGAGGAGGATTTTTTAAGGGAACCATACTATATGTGAAGGTAGACCTTGTTGCGGCACAAGAAACTAAGCAAAGAATTGAGATTGATCAAATGAATAGAACCATCAGGCAAATGAAAAATGAGATAAATAGATTAAGAAGGGGTCCAAGAGAAAAGAAGGAACCCTCCCCAAGAAAATAGAGTGAGGTTTGAAACCACTGATAATCAACAAAGACAAAGGGTTCCCAGGAAACCAATCCCAAATGCAACCTTTCTAGATGATATATATGATGAGAAAATGGTTGAGCAAGGAAACAATTATGTACCTGATGAAATTTCTTAAACTGTACAGATGGATGGATGCGAGACGTCCATGTATATATTTGAAGAAGGTGACAATGACCCTTAATCGCAAGAGAATGTTGCCTAGACACGAGCGTTTGTAAATAAATCCAAGAATAAAAATGATTCTGAAAAGGAAAAGGAAAAAGATAAAGAAAAGGTGAATGAGAAAAAGGAAAATGAAAAAGTGGTAGATATTGTTGGAAGAAAGAAACAACACCTAATGTCAAACCCTCCCCAGATGAAATAAAATGTTGTAGAGGACTTGAGTAAGCTAATGATAACTCTTCCTTTTACAGAAGTGGTAAAGATCCCTCAACAAAGGGAACATATTTTGAGATTTTTGAATGATCCATCTGGAAGGATGGAGGTTGTTGTTATAAGTCCAAAACAAAGCCATAACACTTAAACAATTAGATTGAGAGGTAAAATCCCACATTTTTGTATTTTAATTGAGAATCATGATGTTGCACTTCATAATTGTTTAGTTGATAGTGACGCGACCAATAATATTATGCTATTGGCGGTAATGGAGGCATTGGGCATGAGTTGCACCAAATATTATGAGGCTGGTGAAAGTATATATGAAATAGATTCTAGAAAAGTACCAACTTATGGTGAAATCAAATATTTTTATGCTTGGATCACAACGACTCCCCATATTATTACAGTTTTCAATATTGTTTTGGTAGACCTCCCTCCTACATATGGAGTTGTGATTAGGAAGAGATTGGTCCTCTATGATCAGGGGATACATAATGAACGATGGAAGTTGCATGATGCTGCCAGATAAAGAAGGAGCAATGATTAAGGTCCCTCGTGAACCTAGGAGACCATTTTCCTTCAAAAATAAGGATAATGAACTAATGAAATATTATATAGACATTGGGATCGAAAACTATGTTATCCTAGACATGGAGCAGATTGAAGACATGGAGCAAATTCAATATATGGAGAATCAAAAGCATCAGTTTGAAGGTTATTGGAGGATGTCATTTGATGGAGCTTGCTCAAGTTCCAAGAGTGGAGTTGGAATCATCCTTATAAACCAAAGAAATATTGTGCATCCACATGCTATCAGAATTGAATTTGTGTGGACCAATAATGAGGTATAATATGAAGTTTTGATTCATGGAATTATTCTCGCACGAGAAATGAAGATAGAACATATAATTTTGACAGGTGACTCCGATTTGGTAATAAATCAATTTACCAAGAGATATAAGATTAAAAATGAAAGACTCAAGTTATATTTCAAAAGAGATAATGAATTGATGGAAGCCTTCAACTCTTTCAACATTTCTTTCATCCAAAGGGAAAAAAATTAGAAGGTAGATTCATTAGCTTTGGCTGCCTCACTATCAAACCCAGATGATGTTTAGAGAAAAACATATTTTAAGTAAAAAGAATATTCTGACCTTCTATACCTGATAATCATGATTATTTACAAGTATTTGAGAATGATGAAGAATTGGAATTTTTTTTGATGAATGATGATGAAGATGAGGACAATCACATAACTTCTATACTGAGGAATTGTATTATATATGAGTCTCTTTTCACAAGAGATGATCATGCTAAAAACCTAATGGAAGAATCATCGCTCCAAAAGGTTTAAGAAATAAGAAAAAATAATATTGGAACTGATAGTTCCCAAAATTACGTCAATTTGGGAGTTGATTGCACAATTGACGAAGTTGATCAATATGTCGAATTATTTAAAGAATATCTTGATGTGTTTGCATGGAGTTATGATGATTTGAAGGCATATGATAAAACAATATTTCAACATATTATTCACTTGAGAGAAGGGGAAAATCATGTCAAGTAGAAGATAAGGATAATGAACCCCAAATTAAAACCACTGGTAAAGGTTGAATTGGAGAAATTAAAGAAGGCTAGAATAATATACCCCATTAGACATTCTGATTGGATTTCAAACCCTATGATAGTAATAAAAAATACTGGGGAGATTTAGATGTGTATATATTTCAGGGATCTTAACAAATCAAGCATAAAGGATCATTATCCTTTTCCTAACATGGAGTTTCTTCTCCACCAAGTCACGGGATCAACCTGCATGTCCATATTAGATGGTTTTTTTTGGGTATAGTCAAGTCTTGATTGTTGAAGAAGACAGAGCAAAGACAACTTTCATAACACCTTGGGAGACATATGCATATGCTCGGATTCCCTTTGGTTTAAAAAATGTAGGGGCTACATTTCAGAGGGCTATGGACCATGCTTTTGAGGGATTGATAGGAAAATTCATGGTATATTATCAAGATGACTTAACATTACACTAAAAAACAAGGAGCGATCACATTCATCACCTAAGCAAATTTTTTTATGGATGTAGGTTATATGGTGTTTCTTTAAATCCAAATAAATGTTTATTTGTTGTAACTCAAGGTAAATTATTGGTTCATATTGTGTGCAAGGAAGGAATCTATATCGATCCAGAGAGAGTTAAGGTTATAAATGAACTCAACCTCCCATCATTTAAGAAGGGAGTTCAATCATTCTTTGGAAAGATCGACTTTGTACGAAGATTTGTCCCTGACTATGCAAGTATTGTGAAGCCAATCAATTTATTGTTGAAAAAGGACCAAAGGTTTGAATGGACCATGGATACACAAGAAGATTTTAATCATATCAAAAAATAAATCACTATAGCTCCATTACTCATTAGCCCATATTTTCAAAGAGACTTCATCATTTATTCGTTCTCTACATAAACCATTGTTGCATCTATTTTTACTCAGAGGAATTCCAAGGGTGAAGAATTGCCAATTAGCTTCATGAGCAAGACCCTTCATGATTATGAATTGAGATATTCAGAATTGGAGAAGAAAGCCCTATCTCTTGTGAAAGAGATGGCACACTTTCAGACTTACATACTAAATTCTCATGGCATTATGTATGTTCCATCCTCTCCCGTAAAGATGTTTTTAAATCAACAATTGAGAGAAGGAAAATGGGCAAACTGGCTAGCGGAGATTCAAGAATATGATATTGAAATTAAACCTTTAAAGGTAGTTAAAGGACAAGGTTTATGCAATCTCATTTCAAATAGTGATTCTTTGGATGGAGTGATTTCAATCTCAGTAAGAGAACCCATGGAAGATTCAAAGTGGTATAGAGATATTGTATTCTAATTGAGTTCTGGAAAATTTCCAGTCACCATGAACCCTAAAGAGCGAAGAACATTGAAGATGAAGTTGAGTCAATATGTGTTGATTTCTTATATATTGTTCAAGAGGAATTATGATGGTATATTGTTGAGATGTGTTGATGAAAGGAAAGCTCCAGAATTGATGAAAGAATTCCATGAAGGTATATGTGGTGGAAATTTTGCACCTACTGCCACTGCCCATAAGATAATAAGAGACAGGTTTTATTGGCCATCAGTTTTTAAAGACTCATATGATACCATAAGGAAATGTGTATCTTGACAACAATTTTCAGAGAAAATGAAAAAATATGCAATGCCATTACAACCTGTATCTGTAGAACAACCATTTTCCTAATGGGGACTCGATGTTGTTGGACCAATAAATCCAAATTCAAGCAAAGGACATACGTATATCCTCACCACTATAGATTATTTTACAAAGTGGTCTAAAGAAGTGGAATTAAAAAGGGTTGATTCTGAAGAGTTGATTAAGTTTCTCAAAGATAATATTTTTTCAAGGTTCGGTGTCCCAGAAAAATTCATCACTGACAATGGATCGATTTTCATTGCCTCAAAATTTATAGAATTTTGTGGAGAATATGAGTTTGTTATGGGGCACTCATCAAATTATTATCCACAAGGGAATGGTATTACAGAATCCACTAATAAGACACTCATTCAGATATTGAAGAAAACTATTGATAAGAACCAAAGGAATTGGCATTTGAAGTTGACTAATGCTTTGTGGGCGAGCAAAATGACCATGAAAGATGGCACTGGGATGTCTCTGTACACATTGGTTTATGGAAAAGAAGAAAAAATTCCAATTAGCCTCGAGCTAAATGCCTTGACTTTTTTAGTTAATACAGAGGATGCAAAAGATAGTTCACCTATGCAAAAGAGAGTGAACCAATTATTGAAATTGGAGGAAGAACGAAGTAAAGCATTGAAAAATAATTCTCAGAGACAACAAAGTATCAAAATATATTTTGATCAGAATGCAACCATAAAGCATTTTCAAAAGAGTGAACTTGTGTTACTCTGGAACAAATCTAAGGAAAAACCATCGATACACACAAAATTCGAAGCACTTTGGGTTAGACCATATATCATTGAAAATATCATGGGTTTTAATTCTTATATTCTCAAATATATGAAGGGTAAAATGTAATGCTTCCTATTAATGGGAAACATTTGAAAGGTTTCTTCGCCTGAAATTTTCTCATTTCCTTGTATATAATTTTTCATTTACTTAGTTTGTATATCCTTACCTTTTGACTCCATATCCCAATGGATGGAAGCATCTAGTCATGAAGATTCTATATTCTTGACAACCCACAGGGGGTTATCATCCCACAGTTGGAGCCAGTTGTTGAGATCATTTCTTGTTTTTGGGTTTTCCTTCCCCATTCTATCTTCCCAAATTCTTTTTTCCATTTATTTTCCCTCTTCTACACCTCCTCTTTTTTCCCTCCTTCTTTTAACCTTTCTTCTCCCTTTCTAGTTACTATACTTAGTCATATTTCAGTGATCAGCGAGTTGGCGGGTTGGCAGAACTTCACCTCCATCCACTTTCCCATGTCATAAGTCCACTGCTACACTTATCCATTTTTCAACTGCGTGGGTTCACAGGTTCAATCCCTCGTCCTCCAGGTTCCATGACCTTCACTTTACACCCTAGGTTCCATGATCTACATTTTGACCATCATATTTATCGTGGGTGCGGAGCCCAAAAGTATTTTATTCCTTTTGTATGCAAGTCCTACCGACCACCTTTCTACACTTAGCATATTTTTGATCATCCATGACTGTGGGTTTGTGGGTTCCCGGGTTGGGGGGTTCATGAAAATATCCATATTCAAACTCACTCTTGTTCGTCCCTGCAATTATGTTGCTTTTCCCAATATGCATTAAGTGTTGTTTAATGCTAACAATTTTTGTGAAGGCTTCAAAAATATCTTCATTAATGGTGAAAGGCTCGAGGAATTACTCATTAAATTGCATTAAATCTCCATTTTCCAAGGGATTAAATAATCATCATCTCTCTGAAAGGATTTATTTGAGGTTATTATCCAGCTGAAGAAATAGTCCTATCAACCTATGGCAACATCAACTATACAACAATTTTATGGTGATCCTTTAAATATATTTGGTCGTGAAGACCAGAACTTCCAATTGTCAAGAACATATTCATATTATTCCTCTCCTCCTGCACAGAAAGACGTAATTTGGGTATATTGAATCACTCATGTTGGGTTTGTTCTTGAGGTTTTTTATTGCAAAGAACTTGTTGCATGGTGTGTGGACAAGTACATGCCAAGTCAAATAATTATATAGCTCCAGGATCATTCTCGGATTTCTCTTTCACCACAAGTTTTTCGTAAGATGTTAAATCTATCGGAGCTGATGCTTACTTTCAAAGGTGAAGATTGCATAGAATTTTTGAAGAAACATAACAATGGGCTTGACCTCCTACCTGAATATTTGGAGAATCCTGCATCTATCCAAGAAGATATAACCAGAATCTAGGTTGAGTCTTTTAAAAACCCCTATCGAGAAATTGCATGGTTGTTTACCAGATTGATAGGTCAGGAAAGAACTACTTCTATCTCTCGCGTGATTTTATATATTATGTACTTTACAGTGCAAGAACATGTCATATTTGAATGGGGAACACTGATTTCTATCGAAATCTCCTCCCAGCTATCACATTATAAAAAGGACAGAAAATTATTTATGGCTTCTTATCTGATATTTTCTATTGTGCATTGTTGTCAATTCCCAAACTTAACCATAAGTAAGAGGGTGAATCGTGAAATAGATCCAGTTAGATTTTGGTATTGGGCACTATGGAGACATACGACCGCTCTGTATTTCTATGAAGTTTATAATTATTTTGTTCCAGTCTTCAAAAGGTTGTTGTTGGGAAAAAATACTTCAAGGATATCTAACCAAGCTACCATATTCTTAAAGAAAAAAGGAACAATGGAACAAATGGAGAATCACAATGTCATAAGGATATTCTATTCAAAATAAAATCCTTCTTTTCTCCTGTATCATGTATATGACAAACTATTTATTACAGAGATGACAAGGAAATATAACTTTTGGCTACATTTTTTTCATGAAAAAAGGAAAAAATATTCCCATGCCATGGAAGATTGGAGAGTTCATGTTCAAAAATATAAATAAAATTGATGAGTTTGAAAATAATTTCAACAATGTGAATTTAAAGTATGTTGAAAAGATCAAAGGTTTTGATTCAAACAAAATCTTTGTGGGACATATGATTTTAGTGGGATTCAGTAACTCTTTCATTCATACTATCTTGAATGAAGAAGAAGAAGGTAACATCCAAAGTACTCCTATACACGATGTTGGTGACCTAGAAACATTAATCAGTAGTAATGATTTTCATCAGCAAAGGGGAAAAGGTCCCAATGAAAGAAGTGCTCAATCCCCAGTTGTTACTCCCAAGAATACCACATCCCAAAGAAATTCTCCAATGGCCCACCCAGTCAAAAAGGTTGTCAATAGTAGTTCAAGTGGAGGGGGAGAGAAGAATCCTCCCCCTGGGAAAATTGAGAGTTCACGTAAGCTCCTCGTGAGAAAGAAAATGAAAAATTTAGTGCAAGAGGAAGAGGATAATCTTATAGAAAATGACATCCAAAGATTTTCTTTGGATGACATGGAACTAGAAGTAGATATTGAGAAATTATTTCCCGCAATGGAACAACCAGAAAATATGGCTCGACAAAATTATTTATTGGAAGTCATTGGAAATGAGACTTTTAGTGAAGAAGAATCCTTCACTTTTCAAAGTGATATTTTTTATAAAGAGTCTAAAAATTTGATTGTAGAAAGAAGTGATGAGAAGAATAAAAAGGGAAAGTCACGCTCAGAGGTTGACCTGAAGGACATGTGACCGTCCCAAATTTTCAAAATCGATAGGGAAATCAAGGATGCTCTTGACGATTCTATTTATGGTTTAGAAGATGAAAATGCTAAATTAAAGGAAAGGATAAAAGAATTGAAAAATGCCTTGATGCCTCTTCCAATCCTGGCAAGTCCTTTGTCAATGGTTAAACCAACGACACCTGCTATTAAGTTAAAAAGATCTTCTAGTTTACTTACAACAATCTGAAGTTATGTAGAGAAAAACATTAAAAATATAATGTCACTGATTAAAAAAGCATGGGAGGTATCAAAAAATATTGTTTCTTTTGGTTCAAGGGCACATGCTTTTCATGAGTATCTTCAAGTTAATTTAAATAATGAAGAAGGTTTCTACGTTGATGTTGCCTTTCCATTTGGAATAAAAGTCTCAAACATGGTAGAATTGAAAAGAAGAGAATATTATCTACCTTCTCCAAGTCGAATTAAACAACTGAATGCTTGTTTGAAAGAAAAGATCAAGAATTTGAATAACATTGTCCAAGCATGCAACAAAGACATAGTAAAAAGAGAAGAATCGTTCAAAAGAATTACATAGATAGATCTGGCAGGAAGCGTTGATGAGGTTCAAGATCCTAAGTGAACTCTCAATTTAATGTTTATGACAAAGCAACAATTTGATTAACAAGTGGAGATATTAAAAGTGTTATCAACTGAGAAATTTTATGGCATAATTGAATATAATGAAGAAGAGATAGATAATTGGCTGGTTGATTATTCTATGAAAAATCAAGATATTGAGGAGGAAATACATGACATTTCTCATGACTTAAGAGAATTGGAAAGAGAATTATTCAATATCAAAATCAGGCATGAAATAAATGTTGCACCAATGAAAAAATACATTGAATATTAGTTTTAAAAGGTAATTGATAAATTAACTAAAGAAGGCCAAGAAGCAACAATTGAGACGGTTCCTATAATTGTCAATGAGAAAAATAAAAGGACAAAAACAAGCAAGTGAACGAGAGAGAGACCATCATAGTAAGTTTATGTTAATCACATCTTGCTTTCTTTATCAGTTTTTCATCCAATTACTCTGCTTCTTTGACTAGAAAGGTTTAACCGAAATTTGATAACTCCTTCCTATCTTCTTTTCAGGTCTTGTTGCTTTCTCATCGCCCACCATATTCTCAACACAACTTACTTCTTGTTTATATTTTATTTATGGTATGTGGGAGCTCCAATCCTAGTCCTAAGGACAAACACATTTAAATTTCAATGCTTTGTAACAGACTCTATATTTTTCATAAATCCCAAGAGAACTATTTTGGGATCAGTTTTGATGGTGTTTTATAACTATGAGTTTTGAGTATAAAATATTTGAGATTGATCTATCATTTTATTTATTTGAGATCCACTTGTGTTTACTCTATTAAAATTCTCTTATGTGTGCAGACCATCTTATTTTATTTTATGTGATCAGAAATATTTAGTTTAACTATGATGGATGATGAGATTTTTCTTATCCTTTTCAAATATGTGATGTGTGAGGTTCATAGTAATCTCTAAGTAACTCTCTTTAAAAAACAATTTTTATTTTATTTTACTGCAATGTTTTTATTTCTTTGAATATCACGACAGACTTTCTCAAAGTCCTATATTATTTTGAAAATATAAAATTCCAAGAAAATCTTGAAACAAAGAGGAGTACCACCTCTATAAAAATGTAGGGGGATTTGTATCCCTGTGAGGTTGTCATTTTGTTCTTATCAGATTCAAGTGTCAACACCTTATTTACTAATGACAACCTTTATTACATATAAAAAAATATTATTCTATCTACTTGAGGGATTAGGGAGGTTAGGACCCTAACATGCCCTCCCCCTTAAAGAACAACCTTGTCCTCAAGGATTGATATGTAGGAATTGTTGCAAAATGGTGATCAACTCCCATGTGGCATCCTCAAGTTGTGTATCCTTCCACTGTACTAAAACTTCATGAATTGTGTGCTGATAGAGTCGAAGCTCGTGCTAATCCAAGACTGATTATGGCTGCAACCAAATGGAACCTTCTTCATCCAATTTAGGGAGACTAGTTTGAACCTAGCACTTGGTTCCAATCATTTTTTTTAAGCAAGAAAAATGAAAATTTGAATGGAGCTTAGAGTGATTAGGAAGGGATAACTTGTAAGCCATGAGCCCTACACGCTTGATGATTGTATAAGGGTTATAAAAATTTAGAGCAAGTTTTTTGTAGTGATCTGCTTTGAGGGAAGTTTGCTTATATGGTTGTAGGAAAAGAAACACCCGATCCTCTTCATCAAAATGGCATTTGAAACAACATTGATCAACTTGTTGCTTCATTCAATTCTGAGTTATGACCAAATTCTCTTCAAGGGTGCATAGAATGTCAACTTGGATTGTAAGGGTTATATCCACCTCCTGAACCTTGGAGACACTAGGAAGGTAAGATAATACAGAGGATGGATTTTGACCATAGACTGCCTCAAAGGGATTCATGTCAGTGGCACCATGGTAAGATTTATTGTACTGCCATTCAACTAGTGGTCACCATTGAACCCATTGAGATTGTTGTTCGGATGTGAAACATCACAAATATACTTCCAAGCACTTGTTGATAGATTTAGTTTGACCATCAGTCTGGGGATGATAGGAAGTGTTGAGATGCAGGCTAAATTTCTCCAATGGGCTAATTTTCCATAATTTTTTCCCCGAAAAAGATTTGTCAATTTCCATTTTTTCTAAAAATGATTCGCCCAAATTCTATAGAATAAAATTATCTTACCTTAAAAATCGCCAAAATTTTATAGAAACTGTATAAAATCCTTATAAATTTGAATATTTTTACAAAACTATTGTCAAACATTTTACATTATGCATATTAAGGACTAGTAAGATTAGCCCACGTTTCTACATTTTAATATAAATTTCCATCCTTAAAATTATCTCTGGTGCCCTGGAGCCTGAATAATTCTTTCCATAAGTTGATTGTGAAAGTTGGATCATGGTTGGAGATAATAGATTAGGGAATTCCAAGGAGTTTGAATATATTGTCCATGAAAACTTGAGCCATTTTGGAGGCCTTAAATGGGTGTTGGAGGGCACAAAAATGAGCATATTTGGAAAAGTGTTCAACCACAACCATGATTTTTTATTTATTTCCAGATGTGGGTAAATCGAATCGATGATTAAGTCCATAGAGATATTGGTTCATATAGTAGGTGGAATAGGGAGAGGTTGTAGTGTTCGTGGAGTTTCGGTTGTTTCTCCCTTATTCCACTGGCAAGTATCACATTCATCCACAAAAGTGGATATGTCCTACTTCATGCCTTCCCGGAAAAATGAACGTTTGATCCATTAATATGTCTTATGAAAGCCATATTTCCCTATTGTTCGCGAAGCATGGAGTTTAAAGCGCACATTGGATTTAAAGTGGGATTTATTTCTCAAATAAAAATGACCTTTATAGCGAAGCTCCTAATTTTTCCAAGTGTATCGTGGAGATGCATTAGTGTATTGTTGCAATTGTTGGATCAGGCTAGATATTTTGGGATCTTGGAACCATTCATGGAGAACTTCCTTTATCCAATCAACTACAATGAATGACAGTGAAAAGAAGGACCCTTCTTCTTCATATTTCCTAGAAAGAGAATCAACAACCACATTCTCTTTTCCCTTATTGTAAATGATCTCATAATCATAGCCAAACATTTTGGTCAACCACTTTTTTTGCTCAAGGGATGAGATCCTTTGTTCTAGAAAATGTTTGAGGCTAAGATTATCAATTTTAATTTGGAAGAATTTTCCAAGCAAGTAAGGATGCTAGATATCCACCGCATGTAAAATGGTGAATATTTCATTTTCATAGGTGGATTTTCCCAAGTGTCTCTCAGAAAGTTGTGTACTAGTAAAGGCCAATGGTCTACCTTCTTGCATGATAACTACCCCAATGCCTTTCCCAGAGGCGTCACACTCCAAACAAAAGTATTTGTGCATTATAGCAGTGTCATTACTAGATTCATACACATAGCCTCTTTCAAAGATTGTAAGGATTGATTAGCAACCATATTCCAATTGAAAGCATTCTTCTTAATGAGGGTAGTGAGTGGTAATGCAATTTTTCCATAATTCTGGACAAACCTTCGATAATATCCAGTTAAACCAAGCAAACCTCACAAATTTTTAAGAGCTTTAGGGTGGGAACATTCCTTCATAGCTTCTATTTTCTTAGGATCCACACAGACACCATCCTTACCAATAATATGGCCCGGGTATTCTAAATCAGAAGGGCCAAAGGCATATTTAGACTATTTGAGAAAGAGTTGATGCTAAGAAAGTAAGTGTAATACTTGATCCACATGGGCAAGATGGGCTTGCCAAATTTTACTATAAATGAGAATATCATAAAAGAAAACCAATACAAAATGATGGATGAAGGGGCAGAAGACATGATTCATGAGACTTTGGAAAGTGGAGGGTGCATTACATAGGCCAAAGGGAATGACCAAGAACTCATAATTGCCTTCATGAGTATGAAAGGCAGTATTGGGAATATCAGTCTCCTTCATATGTATATGGTGGTATCATGAATGAAGATCAAGTTTGGTAAATATTTGAGCACCAGTCAGGTCATCCAAAAGGTCATCGATGATAGGAATGGGAAATTTCTCTTTGATGGTAGTTTTGTTGAGATATCTAAAATCAGGGCACATGTGCCAAGTACCTTATTTCTTGAGTACCATGACCATGAAAGAGGAATAAGGGTTTGTACTAAAGAGGATGGAACCCACAACTAACAATTCTTGAACAATTTTCTCAATTTCATTTTTTTGAGCAAATAGGTGATGATAAGGGTGAACATTGGGAGGAAGACTACCAGGTACAAGTGGAACAAAATTATCACTAAGGCCATGGGAGGGTAAGAGTCCTTGGGGGTTATAAAAAATGGATTGTTTTCTGGAGAGGATATGTTGTGTGTCAAGATGAACAGTGGGGGAGGGAGTCTCAACTGCTTGAATGGCATGGAACTAGGTAATAATGCCAGAATGACCCTTTTTGAGGATTCTTTCTATTCACTGTGAACTAACAATATCGTGGGAACTTGTCATGATTCCTTGGAACTTGTAGCGATTTCCATCCTGTTGGAAGTTCATGTATAATTCCTTGAATTCCATGATGATGAGGCCTAGCATGTGTAACCATTCAACAACCAAAACAATGTCGCAACCACTCATTTCAATAGCAAACATGTGAGATTTCATATTATGATCACCAATTTGTAGGCACACATTTTCACAACGACCCCCACATTTCATGGAACTTTCATTAGCAATCATGATTTGAAAGTTATCGACTGCATGGATATAACAATGGGTCTCTTGAGAAATTCAACGATGGATAAAATTATGAGTGTTACACTGTCGATGAGGATAATGAATTCCAATGCTTGATATAGATAATTAACTTAAGGATTTAGGGAGCTGAGATACTGATGAGAGCATGCAAAGAGATGAGAGGTTCAACCTTCTATGGATTAGAGAGTGGGTTGATATCATCGACTTGGAGCAATGCTTTGGGAGGGTAAACATCAATGTCATATGTATAAATGGCCATAAAAATATTTTTCTCCTTACATTTATGCCTCGAAAAGTATTTTTCATCATAGTTGTAGCAAAGACCCTTAAGTTGGCGTTCAACCATTTCCACCCAGGTTAATTTCTAGACCTTAAGAGGATGGGAAGGAGGAGATGGATTGGTGGGGTGGGAACGTGGAAAAAATGATGGATTTTTTATTTGAGTAGTGACTACCTGTTGTTCTTCCTTGCCTCAGTGACTAGCTTCAATTTAGGTTGGGGGTGAGCCATTAGGACGTGAGCTTGGATTTCATCCTTGAGGCCACTAATAAAGAATTCAAGGAAGAAGGTATCTGACATGCCTTCAGTTCAGAAATCCAATTGCTCAAAAGTGGTGATGTAGTCTTCAACTCTACTAGACTATTTAAGCTTGGTCAAATGACTCAAATGATGAGTGTTTACGTCAAAGTGTTCATAAAGGTATGCAACAAATTGGGTCTAAGAAATATAACCTCAATGTGAATTTTTATGCCATTTCCACCATTACCAGCATTTTGGATCCAAATAGAAGACACTGACACAAAGTTTGATTAACTCATCAGTGATGCCATGCAATGAGAAATAATGTTCCATTTGAATGAGCCAAGCCGTGGGGTCCAAGCCATAAAATTTATTCACTTCGAATTTAGGAAAACACAGGTCACAAGCAAGGGGGTTAAAATGAAATACCATGGAGTGGGATGAGTCAACGCCCTCTTGGTGTGAAGGTTGTTCAGAGAAAATAGAACCCTTGAATTGATGAACCCATGTGATTAGGGATTTCATATTGACAAAGAGGTCTTCAAGTGTAGTGAGCTTGGATTTTATGGTAGCAATGTCAAAAGTAACTTGAGTGAAATTGTGATTGTTTTGGGCTTGAGATGCTTTGAATTCATTTTCAAGGTGGTTCAAGGACTTGTCTCGAGAAGTGATACAGTTTTCAAAGTATTGGTTGTAGGTTTCCATTAGGGAGATAAGAGGGTAAGAAAATGGCTGGTAGGTCCACACAAAAGGGCTTATGAGAGAGTGGTATCACTGCGGTCAACGAAAAAAGAGGAATCTAGTGAGATAGGTCCCAAATAAGGGTGATGGAGAGGGTGGTTAGGTCCACAAAAAAAGGATTTATGAGAGGGGTGGCACTGTATTCAGTGAAAAGATAGGAATCTATTGGGACGTGTCCCAAATAAGGGTGTCAGTGGGACCACTGTACCTTTTTTTTAACTCCTGTGGAGTTATACTCTTTTCTAAATAACATTGCAATGACAAAATGGACAAATTATTAATAGTCAATATTATGTAGGAATTTCACAGCATGGATTCATGAAGCAGTGTTTCCCAGATTAGATGTGCAAAATTTCAACACTGTTTGTGTTCTACTCTATTGTGGTAGAAAGGGTTAGGGTTTTTAGGGTTCCTAAGGATAAGGGAGTGCCCTATGTTATAGCTCTCTTATATACTTGCAGGGTCCAATAGTAGTACTCGACCCAATATCTCAGGGATCTAACTAAGGAGGTTTAATCGTACTCTTAGTTGTATTACCCGATTACCCATGTACATGAGAGTATTCTTCCTGAGTGTTGTTCTCGGTGCCACTATACCAATCAGAAAATTGAATGGCTAAGCTTCAACTAGTTTCATGATACCTATAAAACTCCTGATATACTAGAGGGTACATGGAAGTGAAAGTCTATGTACAAATGTTGTCTAATAAGGTACTATTCGAAGGGGTACCAACATGGGTTACATGGTTTTCCAATAAGGTGAAATCATGTGTAGTTTCTGCATGTATTCTTCCCCAACCATAGTTTTACCCACTTAATGACAAATCACTATGCTTTATAGACATCAACAAATGTCTCTAGCTTGATTTTTTTTTTCTAAAAATCTATAGAGGAAAGAGATCTGACACCACTTGTAAGGTTCCAGAAGAAAATATGCAGAGCTATAGCACAACTATTATCACAATAATTAGTAGAAAGAAATGAAACAGTAAGAACAATGACACTATGGATCCAAAAGATGATACATTTATTATCTTGAAAACAATGTTCACTTGCCTCTTTGAGGGGGAAACCTCCAACGTAGCAAAGATCAAGTACAAAACGATTGAACAAGACAAGATTTTCAATGCTTTCTACCTCTATATATATTATTTCTATATTATTGAGAACATTTTAGAGGAAGAACTTTATAGAGGTGGAACCTTCTAGTAAGTTTTCTTACATTAAACATGTTCACATTATTACATGGGATTTATTTACTAATGACGACCTTTATTAGATAGAAAAACATATTATTGTATCTACTTGAGGGGTTAGGGATGTTAGGGCCCTAAACAATTTTGCACTTAAAAAACAATAATATTCACACTTTTGAAATCAAAATTCATAGTTTCTTAATTTAGATTCTTACTTATTAGTCCAAATTAATGAAATTTGTGTTATAGCCCAATGGTGTAACATCATAGTTAATTGAACCAATGAAATATATAATTGAAAAAGTGACAACATACCTACATTTAATAGGTGTGGATGAACTTTCTTCCTTCACCCATTCATATGATATGGTTGTGGATGTACTATAGTTGACGGCTAGAGTGAGTTAACCAACAACTAAGGAAACAAGTTCTTTTAGTTACCATTGTTTATGTTTTTATCCAATCTAAAAAGTGTGGGTGAACATATATTCTCACTCAAGATCAATGCAATGCTTGACCAAGAGGACCAAAAAAATATTGGAGGGAGTTGGGATCATGGAACTTAGGTTCCTATGACCATTTCTTAGGGGTGGGTTCTTCAATTACTTGTTGCGATTTGGCTAGCAAAACTTCGTCCTTTTTAGTTTGTAAGGCACAACATTCATCATCAAAACACCCATACCACTACTATAAAAGAAATATTTTCACTACCTTTGGCTAGTGAGACTAAATGTCTTTGAAGAAAAAGTTAAAACCATTGGTGGTTGAGAGAGAATAAGTGAAGTCCTTTTTCTACGAGGGCTATGGAATATATTGGGTGGGATGATTAGCCTTAGCTTTGATATTAAAACCTAGTTGAAAGTCGTGATCCAATGAAGGGACTTTGAAGATTTCTAGTTCATTTCTTATGTGGAAAAGAAAACCATAAATGAAATTGATTCATGGGTTATCTTCAAAATCCCTTACTCAAGTTTGATGGAGACTATGTTGAAGTCTAAGATGAACTATTGGACTCATATATAGGAATATTACTTAATTGAAACCACTATGTCAACATTACATCTTTATAATATGATGAGGAAAATTGATTGCAAATGACATGTTTGAAAATATTCCAAATGCTCATTAGAGTTTTTGATGTAGGTTGCAAGGTGATAGGCGTGTGTCTACCACCATATAAGGATATGCTCATCCTTATGTATGTTAGTTATAGGGATATTCTAAGTGTTATTCAATGTGAGTTGAGTTTTGAAGTAGACTTTCATATTATAAATTTGAAAGTCAAGCTTGTTTCCATTTAGAGCTTTGTCAAACTTAGGGATAAAAACCCTTTTGTCTAGTGTGAAACATTGTTTGGCAATGGGGATGGTTGTAGTTAGATTGAGTTGTTGTAGTGGTGACTGTTGTTGGATCCACTATAGGGTTTTATAATGGGTGATGATTAGTTGTTGGAACATGGCCATCATAATTTACATCACTTAAGTCTAAAACTCCTATTATTGTGGGACTTGTTATTGCTACTGAATAATAAAGATTTTCACCAAGAGAAACCAATTTAGGGAAATCCAACTAAATTACTCTTTCTTCTTTTTCTACTAAGGCGATACCCTTTCATTCGTTTTGTTATGAACTAAATCACTTCCCCATGAGCCCTAAATGGTCACTTCTCTTTCCAACTAGTGCATTCATTCATAGTAGCAAGCAACTACTTCTTTCTTAATCGATTATAGGCACCTGACTTTTAGAATCTTGAGATGGTAAACCAATGAGATGCCCACCTATTGAGCTCAACAAATTCCCCAAATCTTGGAATTAGGGACCCCTCGTGAGTTTTCTCTACTTGAGTCTCGGTCCATTGATATGGTAAGTGCATTTCAAGCCTTTTCTTTTGACAACGTAGTTACCAACTTAACGAGAACTCTTCAGATTTCTCGTTTTTTTAGAGGTCGCATTTAGGGGCTATTTTTACCCCAATTTCAAAAAATGGTGCTACTAGTAGCACTCATTTTTTTCAGAGTTAAAATTACAAAATTTGCAATCCTCATCTATAAAGTTACAAATAAAAACCTTAAAATCGACCATGAAACAAGAGGTGGTGCTCACAACATCACCCTCTTTTTTTTTAGGTTAAAATTACAACTTGATTGAAATCATGATCTTGACAACCAATACCATTTCGAACAAAAACCTTAAATTCGACACCAAAACTAAAAGTCGTGCTATCAGTAGCACCCCCTTTTCTTTGAGGTCAACATTATAACTTGCTTAAAATCGTGGCCTTGACAGCTAATATCTATGTGAGTCGAAACCATAAAATCAACATATGAATTGAAACATGTTTCTATAAGTAGATTAATTTCTTATTTTTTCAAGCTTAAAGTTACAAAAATTTTTAGATAAATTTCTAAAAAAATTATAAAAAAAAATCTAAAAAAATTAATTAATTAAAAAAATATATATAACAAATGAAGATAAATGTTTTTTTTTAAATATCTATATATAAATGAATATTTTTATTGAAAAAATATAATATTTAAAAAAAAAAATTATAAATATAAACATCAGGTAATAATGTTTAAATCATATTTTTTTTAAATTTAAAAAATGA
>CBVK0100154512.1:0-27809 GCA_900067695.1 Picea abies
TATATACACACATACATACTCAGTTTTTGTTGGGAGGTGTACATGATACCGAGGGTGATATGGATGAACTTGCCTACAAAATTATTGTGGAAGGAATGATCGAGATAATATAAAAAAATATCTCAACAAATGTATTTTCTCATTTGGTCAAACTAAAAGCATATTTAGGGGTTCTCTATTCATTGATTATAGAATATTATCATAAGACACTGTGTTTTGTATCATGGAACACTAGTAAACAAGAGAAAGTTGCATAGCAGTAAGTCCTTGTTTTTAGGATTGATGTTTTTTGTTCAATACTTTGCCAAGAAAACAAGCCTTACCCAAAATGATTGCATTGAAATTTACATTGTACAAGTATAATGAAGTAGTTTAAGTCTAATGAAGTAGATTGTGATTGATTAATAACTTTGTAAACACAAAATAATATTTTATTAAAAAAAATCTCCAATTTGATTGAGTAATACAACCTTTTATACAAATTTTTCTCTCCTAAAGACATAAATGATAAATATATGATAAATAAAGAAACATGGTTGTTAAAGCATAAGAAATGCTCACCACAAGAGAGAAATAAGAAACAACCTAAATTATTAGTTATCAAGTTAAGCCTAAGATACCATTATAGATCTTAAATATAAACTACTTTAAGGTCTCTCTATATGTTATAAACTTGATTCTATAAATTTAATTTGTAGTTTTTCTCTCGAAGGAGAGGGACTAAATGCCAAGAATATCCATCACTAATATGGAATGAGTCTCTCCATCCCATTGTATTATTCTCGAATTAATGCTACTTATTTAAATTTTTTGAGAGCCAGAGATAATCAGTTCCACAAAGAGCCAAAGACGATGATTTTTTGCTACTTCAGTACACTTGTATGTTTTGTTTTGCTTATCTAGATTTTTGAGAATGTAAGAGATAACATTGTATTGTAGAAAAGAATAGAGAACAGTGGAGAAAAATATCAGATAAAGTAATGGAACTTCAATCCAATAAAGGAAATTAACAAATATTTAATCAATTGTAAAATGATTTTTTCTTTTCAAAATCAACAAACAGAAACAATAAAAAATCTAGCAAAAGTTCATTGTTTTTTTTTTATTTTTTTAAATAATATATATACGCACACTTCAATTCTAAAATAACATACTATAGTTTGAATTTTTGAGTAGGTTTACCATTCTCTTTTATATATCAACGTCACTTATTATACTTGCCTCCAGGCATGGTATAAAGTGTTCGGTTCACCATTGACTACCTATTAATTTGTTCTTTGACCAAAATAAATTTGTATCTTTCCTATAGTTTTCTATAGTTTCATATTAAGCATTCAATTTTCTTATTTTTCTAAAATATTTAAACCTATTTATTTATCCTCCCATTTTTTTATCAAATTGAAGTCTTATTTCCCAAGTGATGGCTACATTCTTGAGATGAAGAAAGTTTTAATGACATTTGTTTCGAATATTTATTTACCATGAAATTTGGCTATTGAAGCAGACACTCTGCTTCAATGCCCGTCTTGTTCGACGTTGAAAGTTTACTTCAATGTCTGTCATGTCGATGCAATGGATGCATGTCCCCGTGGCATTCTGCATGACTCAAGGTTTTGAAAATGCTACACCTCCATCATCGGGCCTTACATCATAAGGATCATCAGTTCCTGTTATGAGATCTGTTTGTGCCTTGATGCTAAAAGAAATGAATTCCACATCAATTGCCATGCTCAGGGCGATCAAAAACAATGATTCCAAGAACAAACAAAACAAAGATAGTTTGTCTCCATACAATTCATTGTTGTCATGGGAATGGAAATTAATCAACGAATCTACAATATTGATATCCCTTGGGATGATTGTGCATGCTCTAGAATCTTCATCAATGTAGAAAAATTGCTTTGCAGATAAACACTTACATTCTTGGATGGCACCTAATCTCCATCGTCGACCTACCATATATACACTAGTCTTTCTTTCTAAGTGTGTGTCAAGCTTGTACAGTGACTGTTGGATGAATCAATATAACATTCCTTCCTTTGTTTTTCCTACAACCACTCATATTTGATCACCTTCCATATGGGCCCATGAGTATTTTGGATCTTTTCTTTGAGCATACTTCATCTCCCATTTTGGATTTATTACAAGGCCGGTGAGGACGGATGTTATCAGGACAGTGAAAAAATCTTCCCCCTCCTACTTGAAATGCTTGTATCTAAGAAATTAATTGCCCTTGTTTACTGGGAACATATTACATCATTTGGGAATCAGGAAGTTCCTTGATTGTGGTAACTTCAATAAAGAGAGATGTGGATTTTTGGGTGGAGAAATAAACTAGGGAATGGGGCAGGGAAAACTAGTAGTGAGACACATTGAGAATTGTACGAGCATGCAAGTCGCTTTTTCCAAGCGGTGTAATAGATTGAAGGGCGTGATTTAAGGAAAATGAAAACCTCAATTTTGATCCTTGAGACCAGGGTTATCGAGAATTATGTCATCCAATATAATTAGAGACTGATTGTATGTTGGTGTTAAAAGGAGCTAATGACTTGTTTCCAAATAGATTGCGACAAGAAGTGTTGGAATTTGAAGGTAAAAACTGTTTTTTATTGGAATATTGGTCGTCTAATACAAATACAATTAGAAATTAACAATCTCTCGCGCCATTTATTCCTCGGCAGGGCCATGCAAGGACAATGTCTGTGCAGATAGTCGACTAATAGTAACTACTAATTTGCATTGTGAGATTTTCCTGATGATTTTTCATATTTCTATAATTCCATGGTCAGATAAGGGTAGATGGTCATGGACTACTTCTATATATTTCCCATCTTATTCTACCAATTTCATCTTAATCTCAAAGCATAAATGGGTTGCTATTTCACTACAGGATAAGGAGCTACCCTCAGTTTAGTTCCGATGGTGCGCTTTTATCGTTAGTTGTTCTTATCATTACCATGTTCGCCTTGTGTGTATGGAGTATTGAGGCACGTCAATGAATATTATAAGGAGTCTGAGTTTATACTGCATCTCATATTCCATTTATATTATTTGTTGTCAAATGACTGATTGTTTATGACTTACCACAAAAATGTTAAATTGTTTGATCTAGCACCGAATCCAATAAGATTGTATTTTATTATTACTATTATTAGGGTTAACCTGCATGTTGCATCTTCGGATTATGACTAGTCTATATGACTCACAATCCATGTTCAGTTTGTTCAGGGCTAGTATGGTGATGAAAGTATTACTCTAGAAGGTTTGATTTATTCAACTTCATTCATATAGTCAATATTATATAGAAAATTATTATACGATTACACTTAGACTAATAGAAATAATTGTATTGTGATTGAATATTAATGTAGAATGAACACCAAGGTGTTCAGAACGTTGTTCAAAAACTTCTCACCAAAATCCATGCATGCATTTATGTCAAAAATGTTGTGCATAGTGTCTCTACATTCCTCTTGACACATCTGGAAAAAAAGAATTATTCCCTTGCTACAACAATTGGAAGACTAATCAAGGCGGCCACAAGTGCCCCTGATTTTCAATCCACTACTCTTCCTTATTATACCTTCCGAGAGGTCAGGTATATAGCGATGATTTATTTGGTTGATTGCATATTAGTTTGGTCATTGACCAAAAAAAATTACCATATTTGAAAGTTTAACTTTAACAAATCAATTTTTTAATTTTCATATTATTTTAAAATTTATTTATTTAGTGTGTGATTGGTCTATTTTTTGGATGTGTTATTATAGAAAGGTTTGCGGTGTGATCATTTTTTTTAATTCAACTGATTCATACGCAGAAAATTTATGCATCTTTGGATCCGTACGCCCAAAAATATATGCAACTATTAATAGTAATAGCCATCAATATTTAAAATCACCATTGTGCATGAATCTGTACAATATATCTGGTTGTGCGTTGGATTAGCTCGCTCCATCACATTTAAGAACCTAGCCTCTGCATCTAAGATTTCCCTTTCATAACTTGTAGTATGGATGAATATTGACCTTTTGAAGCTTAAGAATAAAGGTGAATTTATATGCATTAACTCGACTTTATACCTAGTTAATTTATGTGTTATATATAATCCTGCCCTTATAGGTTTCCAATTTTTACGTCAAATGAAACCATTTAATGATTTTCTGATCTCATGAAATACATGTCCACTTTTTGTACAAAATATCTATCAAAGATCTTGGCAAGTACATCCAACCTTCTCGTATATAATAAATATTTTTTCGATGACATGGTCCTGCCTTTGTTGTTGAAACTGGACTTGCTAATTTATCGAGATTCTATATTATTATAGAGGAAAAATCGGTTTGAAAAAATCTTTTCTATATTATTACAAAGGAAAAATCAACCTTTTTTGTATTATTACAGAGGAAAAATCAGTCTAAAAAAGATTTTCCCTGAGGAAGTGGTGTAGTGGAAAAAATGTAAAGCAGGATATATGATCTGAATAAAGAGTTTAATATGTATGGAACATTTGGGTAGAAAACTAAATAACCTATAGCTTGGTCTTATGACGAAATAGGAGAAGGCAATGCAATGTAAGAGAAGCAGTTTAAGGATTCTAATTGAAAAGAAGGAATGTAGTTAATTCAAGTTTAAATTGGCATAATATTTTATCCAACTAAATTTAAGGTTCAAGTTTCAATTCTGAAAATTTTAGAAATCACAATGTATGTAACAAATTATTACATTACACATAATATTTATTAAATTTCATATTACTTTCGACAAGTATTGTGTATGCTACGCAAACTTGTTTATTTTACATTATGAGTCATTTCAAATAAAAAAATGTTTTCTTAAGAAGACCATATCAAGTTCAATGCTACAATAAGACAATACGAGGGTGGCATACTCAAATAAATAAGAAAACTTAATATTTAATGAAGTGACTCCAATGCTGCCACCTAAAAAGCTATTCACTACCTACCTGAGTAGACATAAGGCAAGCTTAAATGAAAAATCATGCCATTCTTCAACGACATGAGGGACAATGGGTGACTGTGGGCACATGGTCCTTATTTGGCATGGACGATTCCAACAACAGTGTTAGTGAAGGTTGAAGTAATTTGAGGACATTTCAGATCACAAATTTCAAAACAAATAAGCCGTGAAGATGCGCAAATTTTTTTTTGGAGAACGATATCGATTGATGGGTGAATTACTGAGGAAATAATGGATGGATGTAGCCCCAATAAAATTCCATAGAGTAAGGGTGTGAAGGATTCAATTGACAAGTTCACCACATACCATGGTCAATCAGCTTAATGTGCACCTAGACGAAGGTGTCATCATAGGGTTTTGTTCAATAACTTGCAGCTTTAGGGTGAAAATAGAAGGAGTAGGCATTCTTCTTTCTATATATACCAAGATATTTTGACACGCCCGACCTTTGAATATTTTCAACACCATGAGGCTCACTCATCGATATTCACAGTTGCTCATCTAAAAAAAAGTGCAATGTATGTATTTTCCAGATATTTCTACTACAATAATGATATGTGTGTATGAATTTAATTTATATTTCCTGTAATAATGTTACATAACTCAAAAACAATGCAAGTTCATGGAGGAAAATTCAGTTTACAAATTTACAAAGCTACTGCAAATAGATCTGCCCCATAGGTTGAATCCAAATATACAATTACAAGGCATGTCCAAGACTAATTCTCAATCTATCGATTTTGAATTATCGAAATATGTATCATAAATATTAAAATTCATAATAGGTATTGAGTTTAAAATATACTACTAAAATGTGAATACAAATGATCTCTATTACAATTTTTGCACAATCTTGATACATCAAACTATACATTTTGATGATAATTTGAAGGGCAATAGAGTATTCACATTGTTTGATACCAGTTAGATGCGTATTAATGCATTTGGTTACTCATATCTTAGATTCAAATGACAATGGTAAACCACTTGTCTTAAACAAAATGGTGGGATTGGATGCCGCAATGTCTGGGTTGTTTATCAGATCATATCCTAATGCTTTCCCACCTGCTTAGTAGTTTTTATTTATGGTGACAAGGTGATATCGACATTAGACTATAACTTAAATTGACTTTTCCCAATGTGTGTTCAGAATTGAAAACAAATTAATAAAACCTAGATATACAAGATATATCACCTGGTTAGTTGAATGGGTCCTCATGCGCACTACATTTCTTCAGGATTGACTTCTTACTCCTCGTTAAAGAAGTAACCCCACGGGTATGGGTTGTCCATGGCTGTCTCACACCCACCTATTCAAACCCAATTATATTAATTAGTTGTTATCGATATTTCACCACTAAAGAAAGACAAAGATAATGGTTATGAAAATCTAAATCAATATTACCAGTGGTTACGTGTGAGGTTTGTGAAAAGAAAGCAACGAGCTCTCTTTTGCGTGTCTTGAGGTTCTCGACATTGCCGAAGCAGGGGAAGTGATTGGTAGTCACGATGAAGGAGTTATAGGTGTAGAATCCTTTGATCAGGCATGCGTCAAACTCTATACCTCATTCAAAAAGTGATATCAACATTAGACTAAAACTTTATTTGACTTTTCCTAATGTGTGTGAAGAATTGAAAACATATTAATTAAACCTAGATGTATAGGATATACCACTCAGTTATCTAAATGGGGCCTCGTCTGTTGCTCATTCATTCATGATCAACATCTTGCTCTTCTTTCAAGAAATAACCCCGTGTGTATGGGTCGTCAAGGGTCGTCTCCTACCCACCTATTCAAACCCAGTTACCTTAATCAATTGTTATTGATATTTCAACACTAAAGAAAAGAAGAGATAATGGTTATTAATATCTAAATCAATATTACCGGTGGTTTTGTTCGAGGTCTATGCAAATAAAGTGGCGACTTCTATTTTGTGTGTCTTGAGGCTCTCGACATTTTTGAAGCTGGGGAAGGAATTGGTAGCCACAATGAAAGACTTGTAGGTGTATAATCCTTTGGTCATGCATGCACCTAATTGTATACCTCATTAAAATCTTTGCCTGTATATCATGTATATCTGTAGTCAACTCTAGGTATGCTTCTCCTGTAGGAATAATGGAAGAGACTGCTTTGAGAGACTGTGTAATCTGCATAATTGAACTTGTATTATTAACTCTAAAATCCAACAACCCAAACTAAACTCAGAAAGTAGAAAGATAAAAACATGTCATGAAATAAAATTAAGAGCATTAGTTTAAAAAAATTATGCAAAAAAAGTTTGAAAGAACTAATAAATTCATCTCAATATTTACATACAATATCCCTTGCTCATACGAAAAAATCTCAA
Organism: Picea abies; assembly: GCA_900067695.1. NCBI lineage: Eukaryota > Viridiplantae > Streptophyta > Pinopsida > Pinales > Pinaceae > Picea > Picea abies. The sequence goes on from CBVK0100154512.1 coordinate 7,329, forward strand.
ATACACAAAGGCCAATTCTTGGCATCCATCCTACAAAACTGCGCAAAATTTATTTATATAGTAATTATAGAATTCGGTTCCCTAGTGTACTCGAAGTTATTTGGTATGTGTTGACTAGCAACCCTACCCTGTAATGTCCCTTTTCAAATAGGAGCTCTAGAGAGGAGCCTTAATGGTCTAAATCGCCCCGTTAGACTATAGCCAAGGCCAAAGAGGGGTAAACAAGGTTACTAGAGGTCACTCCAGTCACAGGTGTTATGTTCAGAAAGTGACATTGAGCTAAAAAGGGTTAAAAGCGCTTTTAAGTCATTATGAGCTAAAAATAGAAGTCAACAGTGAATTAGGGTTTCAACAGTGATTTAGGGTTTTGGAATTCAACAGTGAATTAGGGTTTCAACATGATTTAGGGTTTTGGAAGTCAACAATGAATTAGGGTTTCAACATGATTTAGGGTTTTGGAAAGCTATAAAGGAAGGGTTAGCGACCTAATTCATCATTATGTAGATTATTTCTTGTCATTGAGGAGAAGAGGCGCATCTCAGGAGAGATAGTTCGGTGTATTCCAAGAGGAAGACACTAGTTGGACGATTTCGGTGTTGAAAGACACACCCTAGTCCCCTGGAAGATCATCCAGGTCTTCCATCATTCTTCATTGATTCCGCAGTGCTCCCATATTTCGAGTATTATCTTTTAGTTGCTTATTTGTATTCCAACTAAGATCCTTTTGTCTTTTGATCTAGTCGAGTGTTGTTATTTTATTCAGCTGCAGTTTCTTATTTGTATTCCATCTAAGACCCTTGGTTTGTTGATCTAGTCGAGTATTGTCAATTTATTCAGCCGCATTTGGCCATTTTGTAATCCACAGAGATATCATAATACAAACTTTGCAGTCCTTTGTCGTGTTTATTATTTGTATGATCATTTATATGCTATAAACCTTTGATCCTACACACACATTAGCAGCATTTCCTAGACTAGCCAAGTCAAGAACATTACAGTGGTATCAGAGCTTTAGTCCTGCCAGCCTGTGACTAAATACAATAAGTGCAGCAGAAGACCCAAAGGGCTGTGAACACATAGGTAACAAATATGTCACTTACAACAGGCATCAGGAAAGGAGGAATAGGACTGATTTTCCCCTTTTTTCTCCTAGCTCAGAGGAAGAGGAATAGGCACACAAAGAAGTAGAGATAAGGGCAGAGTGTGAGGTTGAGCACGAGGCAGAGAGGATGTTAGGAGATAGATATGAACGACCAAAGGGCAGTGGCAAGGCCCCTGTAGATCCAGAGGCAGCTTTCATGCAGGTTATCAACAATATGTTAGCTAGTCAACGGACCATGTCTCAGTCCTTGGCATAGGTGGTTGATAGATTGGCTAGAGTGGGCACCCCGGATACACAAGTCCTGCATGCATCATAGGGGAACTCGGGAGAAGGCAGTAGACCCCAGTCACCCTCTCGCAGATACACCTCTGGGAGTAGGATTCCTAGACCCTTGTTTCCCAGTTTCTAGAGGGTACCCTCGATAACAGCACAATGACCGATACCACAAAGGCCACCCACTCATGCTGACGACATTGCAGAGTATAGGAGGGAGTATGTAACATTAGGTCATGACTTCCATCAGGACATGACCTTAGTCGAGTAATGTGGACTCAGACTCAGGAACCGCATCAGAGAGCTGCAAAGGGGAGGACCACAACAACAACAAGGGAATAACCTCGATTTCATCCAAAAAGTTGGGAAACTCACCATCCCTTCTTTCAACGGATCGTCCAAATACACCACTAGAGCTTGGGTACAAAAGCTAGACAAGTATTACAAGATCAACCAAATAACTGAGACAGAGGCCATCAGTTTTGCGACCTTACACTTGGAGGGTGAGGCACACAAGTGGTGCTACCATGGACTGGTGACATTGGGTAACAGTCTCATCATCTCCTATAGGGAGTTTATAGATAGGCTCATGGACAGGTTTGATAGGAAGGATCCTGAGATACACTTCAGGGATATAGCCCAGTTGAGACAAACTGGCACAGTAGAGGCATTCATCACAGAGTTTCAGTAGGTAGTCGTGGTAGTGACAGATATATTAGAGCCCAAGATGATCATGCTATTCACAGAAGGACTCATAGAGCCTTTGAAAGATGGGTGAAGACATACAAGCCTCCCACTTTCCAGGATACCATCCTTCGCACTCGAGATCTGGCAGACTCAGTGCCAAAGACTAAAACTTTCTCCAAACCATTTGTGCCCTAAAGGGATCGAGACAGGAAGCCATTCCAGAGAGAATGGAAGGGCAAGGAGAAGTTAGATGATGAGAATAGGAGAGAACTTATGAGGAAAAATCTTTGCTTCAGCTGCAGAGATCCTTGGGTCCCAGACCATGGTGAATGGGCAAGGGAGAGATTCATTATATTGAGGTAGCAACAGACAGCGTGGATAGTGAGGAGGAGGAGTAGGACAGTGGATCCACTAGTTCAGAGGAGGAGTCAGCACCAGCAGAGGAGTAGCCTCCCCGTAGACCACCGACACCGACAGGAGCCCATCCTCCAGTAGTCCCATAACCGCCAGAACAGGCTAACAGGAGGAAACCAGTGAAGGGAGGTGTCATGCGACCCTTTCTTGTGTTCCCAGGTATGATACCCTCCGTATCAGAGGGATTTTCCAAGGGTGATGGGAAACCCCCTGATAGATGGTGGGGCCACCCACAACTTCATTGATGCTTCACTAGTATCAAGACGGGCACTTTAGACAGAGGAGTTTGAGGGGTTTGATGTTGCGGTAGCAGATGGCCACATAGTGGAGTGTCTAGACAAAGTTCCAAACTTAGAGATGAAGTTAGGCAACTACACAATGAGAGACACATTTTATGTGTTTGACCTATCGGACATAGATGTGGTGTTAGGAGTTCAGTGGATGATTACCTTGGGAAAAATCACTACCAACTACCAAGCCTTGGAAATGGGATTCAGAGATTAGGATGGGAAGAAGGTTGTTCTAAGAGGTATGTCGATAGGAGCACCCAATATAGTTTCAGCCAAGAGGATGGAGAGGATATTCAGACATGGGGAGGTAGCTTATGTCGCAGAATGCTTGATCACTACTCAAAAGGATTCAAAAGGTCGACAAAAATACCACACAGAGATCAAAAATTTATTGGGACGACATCAACAGATCTTTGAGGCAATTCCACCAGGGAGACCACCCGACAGGGGGTTTGAGGACACCATTGAGTTGGAGGAGGGGGCCAAACCTATGATCACTCCCCCCTATCACCATCCTAGGAGGTTCAAGGATGAGATAGAGAAGGCAATCAAGGAATTGTTGGCGATGGGACACATCAGACCGAGCAGCAGCCCATTTGCTTCTTTAGTTGTCTTAGTTCTGAAGAAGGATGGCACCATGAGGATGTGCATTGATTACCGAGCCTTGAATAAGAAAACCATCAAGAACTAGTACCCTATCCTGCACATTGACGAGTTGATGGATGAACTACATGGGGCAGTTTTCTTCTCAAAAATTGATCTACGCTTTGGATATCATAAGATCAACATCCGAAAGCAGGACATAGAGAAGACGACATTTCGATGTCATTTTGGACACTTTGAGTTTCCGATTATGCCATTTGGGCTAACCAATGCACCCGCTACATTCCAGTCTTACATGAACCATATATTTAGGGATTAGTTAAGGAAATCAGTCTTGGTTTTCTTCGATGACATCTTGATCTATAGCCGGTCATGGCAAGAGCATATGAGGCACCTGGATGAGGTATTGAGCATCATGGAGGCACACTCATTATATGCCAAAGATTCCAAGTGCGAGTTCGGTATGACAGAGCTGCTTTACTTAGGCCACATCATCAGTGCACAGGGGATACAAGTGCACCAAGACAAGATTAGGGCCATTCAGGATTGGCCGACACCCAAGAACATGACAGAATTGAGGAGCTTCTTTGGGCTGTGCAACTATTACAAGCGGTTTGTTCGTGGTTTTTCTCAGCTTGGAGCACCGCTAACAGATCTTACCAAGCATGGGGCCTTCATATGGACCGAGAAATCACAGGAAGCCTTTGATCACATGAAGGAAGTCATGGGAACTTTTCCAGTGTTGGCACTACCAGACTTCACCTTGCCATTTGTACTAGAGTGTGACTCATCCGGCGAAGGGATCGGTGCAGTTTTGATGCAGGGAGGACACCCCATTGTACTTGCGAGCTGAAAGCTTAGTCAACCTGAGAAGTTGTACTCCATTTATGACAAGGATATGTTGGCAATCATGCATGCCTTGACCAAGTTCAGAAAATATTTGGTGGGTAGAAAATTCGTGGTTAAGACTGATCACAACAGTTTGAAGTATTTCCTTGAGCAGAAGGACCTCAGTGAGCGCCAACAGAAATGGGTGACGAAGGTATAGGAATTTGACTTTGACATAGAGTATGTCAAGGGGAAGAAGAACATTGTGTATGATGCACTATAGAGGAGACCTGCGGCATGTTCTTTGATGGATATTTAAGCAGATTGGAAATCCCACTTGTTAGTGGAATATTCCAAGAACAAGTTCGCTTGTGAGGTGATGGATGGGTAGATATAGGATGACCGGTATAGGGTCATTGATGATGTCATGTTTTACAAGGATAGAGTCTACTTGGTGCCAGATTCAGGGCTTAAGAAGAAGATCCTCATTGTAGTTCATGATTCACCTATAGTAGGCCATCAGGGGTTTTTCAAAACCTACAGACAGATTAGAGAGAGGTTCTCATGGAAGGGCCTCAAACAGGACGTTATGAGATATGTCAATGAGTGTGTGACTTGCCAGCAGAACAAGTCAGAGCATGCTCTTCCAGCAGGGCTAGTTCATCCACTCCCCACTCCAGAGAAGAAATGGGAGAGTATATCTATGGACTTCATCACGGGTCTATCCAAGGTCTAGGGTAAGGACTGTATCTATGTAGTGGTCGACAGATTGGCCAAGTTTGCTCACTTCTATGCGATACCGACAGAGTACAACGCATTTTAGGTAGCTGAGATTTTCTTCAAGGAGGTCTTTAGACTTTATGTGTTGCCGAAGAACATCATCAGTGACAGGGACAAGCAGTTCATAGGGACATTTTGGAGAGAGTTGTTTCGGTTGGTAGGGACAAAGTTGACACCTAGCACTAGCTATCACCCTTAGACAGATGGGCAGACTGAGATTGTCAACAAGTGGGTTGAAGGGTATTTGAGGAACTATGTAGGAGGACAACAGAGAACATGGGTAAAGTGGTTACATTTAGGAGAACATTGCTACAACACCACCTTCCACATGTCCATTGGTATGACACCCTTCCGAGCATTGTATAGATATGATGCTCCCACTTTGGTAGACTTGGTCTTCGGGGAGAGCAGAGCTCCCAAGGCCAAGGATTGGATCATAGAGAGTTGGGAGTTTCTCAAGTTGTTGAAAGAGAACCTGCAGATGGCGCAAAACTGGCAGAAGATAAGTGCAGATAGGCACAGGATAGAGCGTAGCTTTGAAGTTGGAGATTTGGTTTTCTTGAGACTCCAACCCTACAAACAGTCATCTCTGAAGAAGATTGGGGCTAAGAATCTCAAACCCATATTTTATGGTCCTTACAGGATCATGCGCCGAGTAGGCGAGGTTGCTTACGAGCTAGAGCTTCCAGAGGGGAGAAAGATTTATAGCGTGTTCCACATGTCTTACCTCAAAAGGGAAGTGGGACAATTCATTAACACATTAGAGGAACTTCCCCCTTTGGATGAGGAGGGACAGTTGGATTTAGTTTCGAAGGAGGTTTTGGAGTTCCAGGAGCGGAAATTGAGGAGCAGGGTCATTAGAGAGTGTTTGATCAGATGGAGAGGGCTTCCAGTAGAGGACGCTACTTGGGAGAGCGAGCAGGTGTTGCAGCACTCTGGACTGGTATTGCTTGAGGACAAGCAATTTCGGGAAGGGAGGACTGTAATGTCCCTTTCCAAATAGGAGCTCCAGAGAGGAGGCTTGATGGTCTAAACCACCCCGTTAGACTATAGCTAGGGCCAAAGAGGGGTAAACAAGGTTACTAGTGGTCACTCTAGTCACAGGTGTTATATTCGGAAAGTGACATTGAGCTAAAAAGGGTTAAAAGCGCTTTTAATTCATTATGAGCTAAAAATAGAAGTCAACAGTGAATTAGGGTTTCAGCAGTGATTTAGGGTTTTGGAAGTCAACCGTGAATTAGGGCTTCAACATGATTTAGGGTTTTGGAATTCAACAATGAATTAGGGTTTCAACATGATTTAGCATTTTGGAAAGCTATAAAGGAAGGGTCAGTGACCTAATTCATCATTATGCAGATTATGACTTGTCATTGAGGAGAAGAGGCGCATCTTAGGAGAGATAGTTTAGTGTATTCCAGGAGGAAGACACCAGTTGGTTGATTTCGGTGTTGAAAGACACACCCTAGTCACCGGGGAGATCATCCAGGTCTTCCATCATTCTTCATTGATTACATAGTGCTCCCATATTCCAGGTATTATCTTATAGTTGCTTATTTGTATTTCGGCTAAGATCCTTAGTCTGTTGATCTAGTCAAGTATTGTCAGTTTATTCAGCTGCATTCGGACATTTTGGAATCCACAAAGATATCATAATACAAACTTTGTAGTCCTTTGCCGCGTTTATTATTTGTATGATCATTTATATGTTGTAAACCTTTGATCCTACATACACATTAGCAGCATTTCCATACCCCAAGACACATTTGAAGACCAAATCCAATGTCAAACCTTAAACCTAAGTCAATCCAAAAATCCTCATGTTCCTCTACTTCGAACCTAGACTCCCAATCACAGTCATAGTCACAACCCCTATTCAATTCGATGAAAATTCTCCAAGGATCATGAGCCTCTGACTTACTTAAATCCAAGCAACTTTATTCCATCTCGTTTCCCTCCAGAATAACATCCAAAGTGCAATGGTGAACACGTTTACTTCTGGGAAGAATTTTTAGAGTCTAATTTAGAATTATTGGGAAGCTAGAGATGAGACCCACAACGTATACGTCTACAGTCGGGACATATATGGTGCCGAAGGACCATTTTGACGAATACTCCATTTGAATCATGCACTCCATGGTCCATGTCGTTGAGGGAATGAGATCATTCCTTATTTCCTTATTTTTCTTCGGCTTTCCAAAGAGAAGAGGCTCTTACCTGTTCTATGGATTGCAATTCTTTCTTCCAATGGACTGCTTATGCTAGCAATTTGGGACAATGAGAATTGTGGATTGAGAGGTGGCAGTGGAAGTGTGTATGGAGAAGTGCCGGTGGAGCATGAATGGAAGGGAAATAGAGTATTCACATTGTTTGATACCATTCAGATGTTTATTAATGCATTTGGTTCCTCATATCTTAGATTCAAATGACAATGGTAAACCACCTGTCTTAAACAAAATGGTGGGATTGGATGCCACAATGTCTGGGTTGTTTATCAGATCGTATCCTAATGCTTTCCCACCTGCTTAGTAGTTTTACTTTCTGGTGACAAGGCGATATCGACATTAGACTATAACTTAATTTGACTTTTCCCAATGTGTGTTCATAATTGAAAACAAATTAATAAAACCTAGATGTACAAGATATATCATCTGGTTAGTTGAATGGGTCCTCATGTGTACTACATTTCTTCAGTATTGACTTCTTACTCCTCTTTGAAGAAGTAACCCACACGGGTATGGGTCGTCCGGGGCGGTCTCACACCCACATGTTCAAACCCAATTATCTTAATTAGTTGTTATCGATATTTCAGCACTAAATAAAGACAAAGATAATGGTTATGAAAATCTAAATCAATATTACCAGTGGTTGCGTGCGAGGTTCTCGACATTACCGAAGCAAGGGAAGTGATTGGTAGTCACGATGAAGGAGTTATAGGTGTAGAATCCTTTGATCAGGCATGCGTTGAACTTTATACCTCATTCAAAAAGTGATATCGACATTAGACTAAAACTTTATTGACTTTTCCTAATGTGTGTGTAGAATTGAAAACATATTAATTAAACCTAGATGTAAAGGATATATCACTCAGTTATCTGAATGGGTCCTCGTCCATTGCTCATTTCTTCATGATCAACATTTTCCTCTTATTTCAAGAAATAACCCCATGTGTATGGTTCGTCAAGGGTCGTCTCCTACCCGCCTATTCAAACCTAGTTACCTTAATTAGTTGTTATTGATATTTCAACACTAAATAAAGGAAGAGATAATGGTTATTGAACTCTAAATCAATATTACCGGTGGTTTCATTCGAGGTTTGTGCAAACAAAGTAGCGAGTTCTGTTTTTTGTGTCTTGAGGCTCTTGACATTGTTGAAGCTGGGGAAGGAATTGGCAGCCACAATGAAAGAGTTGTAGGTGTAGAATCCTTTGGTCGTGCATGCACCTAATTGTATACCTCATTCAAATCTCTGCATGTATATCATGTATATCTTTAGTCAACTCTAGGTATGCTTCTCCTGTAGGAATATGGGAAGAGGCTGCTTTGAGAGACTGTGTAATCTACATAATTGAACTTGGATTATTAACTCTAAAATCCAACAACCCAAACTAAACTCATAAAATAAAAAGATAAAAAAATATCACGAAATAAAATTAAGAGCATTAGTTTTAAAAAATTATGCATAATGAGTTTGAAAGAACTAATAAATTCATCTCAATATTTACATACAATATCCCTTGCTCATACGGAAAAATCTCAAATACATAGAGGCCAATTCTTGGCATCCATCCTACAAAACTACACAAAATTTATTTATATAGTAATTATAGAATTTGTTTCCCTAGTGTCCTAGAAGTTATTTGGTATGTGTTGACTAGCAACCCTACCCTAAGACACATTCTAAGACCAAATTCAATTCCAAACCTTAACCCTAAGTCAATCCACAAATCCTCATTCTCCTCTACTTCGACCCTGGATTCCCAATAATAGTTATAGTCACAACCCCTATTCAATTCGATGAAACTGCTCTGAGGATCATTAGCCTCTGACTTACTTAAATCCAAGCAACTTTATTCTGTCTTGTTTCCCTCCAGAATATCATCCAAAGTGCAATGGTGGACACGTTTACTTCTGGGAAGGATTTTTAGAGTCTGAGTTAGAATTATTGGGAAGCCGGAGATGTGACCCACAACGTATATGTCTATAGTCGAGACATATATGGCATCGAAGGATCATTTTGATGAATACTCCAGTCTGTTCTTGCACTCCACGGTCCACGTCATTGAGGGCATGAGATCATTGCTTATTTCCTTATTTTTCTTCGACTTTCCAAAGAGAAGAGGCTCTTACATGTTCTATGGATTGCAATTCTTTCTTCCATTGGAGTGCTTATGCTAGCAATTTGGGACAATGAGAATTGTGTATTGAGCGGTGGCAATGGAAGTGTGTATGGAGCAGTGGTGGTGAAGCGTGAATGGATCGACCTTCATGAGAAAGATGTGGCTACTCCATAGGCACATTCATACATCGATTGCAATGTCTACAACTTTAGACATCGACTGTAATGTAGATTGTAGTGTTGTGAGAACTTTCAGACTGCCTTATCAGAGCCTTCAAAATAGCTAGTAAGAAATTTTGATTTTTAAAATAATTTTTTAAGTCTAACAAATGTGTAAATAAAAATTGCATACATCATGGATAATTAAGTCCTATCAAAAATATTGGACTAATAAGTAATTAAATTTATGAATTTAAAATATTCCGTAAATATTTTTTATTGTCATAGAAAATGGATTTAATATAGATATTTACAAAGTTTGGAATAATTTTGGGAGGAGTAGTTAAGTGCATACCAAAAAGAACCTAATAATACATCAAAGTACACAATGTGAATGAGTCCCTCACATGAGGGAAGGACTAATAAGATGATTTTGTCTTTAGTAAGCTTGAAACTAGTTTTTTATGATATTTTTATATTTTATTTTATCATTACCATTTTCCTTTTTATTGAGATTGATTAACTTATCATTGTAGAGATTGTTATCTATTTCACATTTTCCCATGTTTATAATCACATTTTCATGACACATTTATACAAATTTTGTACACATTTTTATGACACATTTTGCAGTGCCTACCTCATCAAAGATCAAGGCAATTATTACGTCCTGCATGATTACCTACCCTTCTTGTTTTTTTAAGGGTGCTAACTATATGGAAGAGAATCTACCAAGGTTGATGGTTTCTGACCAATCCTACCCTCATAAACTAATAGATGGAAGAGAATCTACCAGGATGGTCGACCAATCCTACCCTCATAAACTAATAGATGATATTGTAGCTTATTTCTAAAGAAATACTATTTATATTTATTTAAATCATATGATAAGTAATTTTTTAAGCCTACACTGTTTTATATATTTCCTTGTTGAGTATGTGGGGAGGACTCCTGTCCGTCTCCCTTCACAGGACGTTTCCAATAGACTCCTGGAAGACTCGGCTACTTCAATTCCAATCACGATTGCAATGGAATTGGGAAGGAGCAGACACATGAAATTCAAAATACACGACGTGTTTCTGAGCTTCAAAGGACACGATGTGAGGAGAGGCTTTGTCGATCATCTCTACAATGCCCTCACTAGGGGGGGTTTGCACAAATTCCTTGACACCCACCAAATCAACGGGGGGGGAGTACATCTCTGCAAGCTTACAAAATGCAGTTGAGGTGAGTCGCATCCTGATTGCACAATCTGCCTGGTGCCTCAGGGAAGCCTCGCTTATCGCGCACCCATCCATACCAGGAATCTCCAAGCTCTCCAGTCTTGCAGGATACCTTGGCATGCTGGGAGTGCAAATAATGGGGCCAACGACCCGTTGCCACGTTATCTCATAAGACAAGCCAAGTGGGTTAAAGAATCACGTTATGATGATGAAGCCATCAACAACTAAATATTATCATTCCATTAACGCGCTCCCAATGAACCTGCACATGTTTCTAAAAAGAGTGGTAGTTACCGACTTCCAGTGTGCAATCTATTTATACCTCAATCTCCATAAGCTCTTACGTCTCAATTCTATTCTTTTTCTATGATACCTGCATTCTAGTTTCTAATTATCGTGGCACCGGGGCGAGTGGAGAGGTGGTCAATGAGCGGCCTGGCCGTGATTCCTCCTGAGTACGTGAGACCGGTGGAGGAGAGGCCCACCGACTGCATTCTCAACTTGAAAGGAGTTGAAGAAGAAGGCCCGTAGATTCCAGTGGTAGACATTGCTGGATGGGATACTGAGGACAAGGAGATCAAGAAGGCGATCAGGCGTCAACTGGCGAAGGTGAGCAGGGAGTGGGGGTTTATGCTGCTGCTAAACCACGGCACATCTGATATTCTGATAGAGCAGAAGTGTAGTCCCGCGAAGTGTAGGATCACCACGTGTCACCTGTCATCCCCCAAGTGTAGGCCACCGTGTGTCCAACACGTGACCCCAAGTGTAGGATCGCCACATGTCTCCAATCCACCGAGCGTCCTTCGGCCCGCCAAGTTGCAGGTCCGCCATGTGTCTTCTGTCAGCCCGCCAAGTGGCAGGTCCGCCATGTGTCCCCCTGTCAGCGTGCCAAATGGCATCCCGTCCACATGTTCCTTGTCGCCTGCCAAGTGGCAGCCCCACCAGGTGTCTCCCTGTTGGTCCGCCAAGTGGCAGCTCCTCCACGTGTCCCCCGTCGGCCCGCCAAGTTGCAGGTCCGCCATGTGTCTCCCTGTCGGCCCACCATGTGGCAGCCGGTCCACGTATCCCCTGTCTGCTTGCCAAGTGGCAGCCAGTCCACATATCCCCATGTCGGCCCACCAGGTGGCAGGTCCGCCGTGTCCCCCTGTCCACTCGCCAGGTGGTAGTGCACCATGTGTCCCCCTGTCGGTCCACCAGGTGGTAGGTTCGTCATGCGTCCCTGTGTCGGCTCGCCAATTGGCAGCTGGTCCACGTGTCCCCCTGTCGGCCCGCCAAGTGGCAGTTCTGCCATGTCTCCCCCTGTCGGCCCGCCATGTGTCCACCTGTCAGCCCGTCAAGTGGCAGCGAGTCCACATGTCCCCCTTCGGCCCAACAAGAGGCAGGTCCGCCATGTGTCCCCCTGTCGGCCTGCCAAGTGGCAGCCGGTCCACATGTCCCCCTGTCGACCCACCAAGTGGCAGCCGGTCCACGTGTCTCCCTGTCGGCCCGCCAAGTAGCAGCCAGTACATGTGTCTCCCCTGTGGCCTGCCAAGTGGCAGCCAGTCCACGTGTCTCTATGTCAGTAAGCCAAGTGGCAGCTAGTCCACGTGTCCCCCTGCCGGCCCGCCAAGTGGAAGGTCAGCCACGTGTCCCCCTGCCGGCACACCAAGTGGTAGCCCCACCACATGTCTCCCTGCCCGCTCGCCAAGTGGCAGCCCCTCCACTTGTCACCCTGTCGGCCCGCGAAATTGCAGGTCCTCCATGTGGGTGTGCGCGTGGGTTTGTTTGCCGATTCTGTGAATGGAAAGTCGGATCGGAAGCGGAGGCGTTCGGTTCGCTCTTCTGCCATTAAGAACCCAATTGACTGGTTGTAGCCTTATCCAGGATGACTTGGCCACTAGATATCTAGAGAATAACTCCAAATCCTCTTAGATGGATTGGCTGGTATCGGAGCCTCTCAGTTCGACTGGAATGGATAGATTTTGATACAGAAATACAGGGGCAGAATTATCGATGGCGTGACTGCACTCAAGGTGAAATGACTTCCATGATAATGCAAGCCATGCTTTTGACCGTTTAGAGCCCACAAATATACGACGACTATGGTTATCGGAGTATCAGATTAAATGCACTGTTAAATGATTATATTGTGTTTGTTTTACATGATTACTGAAATATACGTCTTAAATGATATATCTAAATTTTAGTTACCTGAACAACAATTCTATAGATGCAGTATTCTTTAGAAGTAGGCGTTCCTGACTTCCCTAAATGATTTGAATTATTTTTTAATGAAAATCTATTTGAAATACTTCTACACAATCTTCGAAGGATAGATTTGGAGCCTAGCAAATTTTTAAATTAACTATCAGTAAAGTTAGCGTAAATCTGGGTAATTGTCCACCATATTTATTATTAGATTTAACTTGTAATTGATGTAGCACTGAACTAGCAAACTCGATTTAAGGCCTCAAAAAGTAATTAAATGATCCACAATTAATAAAGCATTATTATATATTTATATGCATACAAAATTTATTTATATAACTTGATGTCACTTTATACTTATGGTTTATATAAAGATTTATTTCATATTTCAATTTATATATATATAATCGATAATGTATAATAATAATTAAATTATATAATTATTATAATAATTTAAAAAATTGAAAGTAAAAGGCATAACAAAGTCATGCATATTTAATTTAATGTTTAAGTTGTATATAAACAATGTCACATTGAAATTTAAAAACAAATAAATAAATAAATTATATTAATTTAGGTATTAAAAGAAATAATAAGTACACTTTATTTAAAATAAAGAGATAAAAAAAGCATATTAGATATTTTTAAAATAAATAATAAATAATAAATCAAGATACTATTAAGGAAAAAGGAAAAAAAAAAACACTACCAATCATTCTAAATGAGTGTTAAGATAAACAATATATTTTACCAAAAGCATATCGATCTAAAAACATTAACTATTTACATATTAATGTGATTATGTTAACAACAAAATGTAAGATAGCCTTCACATAGAAAAGTAACATAAAGAGGCAACTAAAATTAAATTCCATTACTTGAATGGTGAAAAACACACTACACATATATAATCTTAATCCTAACTTGAAGTTATGGTTAAGTAAGCATGTTGAATTATTTGGAAAATAAAAAAAGGATGACAAAGCTTAAAAAACATGTATTGCTAACTCAATATCTAAAAAAGTCAACATCAAAACCATTTTTGAGATAAACTCACTTGTGTTACATACAAAAATAATCTAAGAGAGAGGAGATTCTGAGAGAAAGAAGAGGAAGTTACAACAGATGTGTTGTAGGTTGTATCCCTTGATTTGTAGGATAATAAAAAGGAAGGACCTGGCAATTTAGTTGGTGGACGTAGCCCATACTGGGTGAACCATGTATATCTGTGTCTCTATTGTATTGTGTATCTTTTTCGTTTATTTCCACATTTGTTTTATTTTATTGCTCCATGATCATGTTTCTCTAACAACTAGTATCATAGCAAAATGTAACTCACAGGAAAAGAGGGTTCCTGGTTCAAGTGGGAGCAATGGAGGAAGATGGAAAGTTTAGGGTTGAGAAATTTAATGGCCAAAATTACCATTTATGGAAGATGCAGATGGAAGATTATTTACATCAGAAGGATCTATTCCTACCATTGGGTTGAATAACAAAGAATCCAACGACCATGAAGGACGAAGAATAGGAGGTTCTTTGATTTGATTTATGAGCGGAATGAAATGAATAACATGTTGAATACAATAACACATAAATATGGAGAACAACAACAAATATCAAGTGAACAATAAATTTTGTTGAATAAATAAAATAGGATGAAACTGTAAAACTGCAGAACTTAAAACACTTGCTCGAATGGTTATAGTTATCTCTGAAAAGAGATGTGGCTGCTACATGCATTTGTCTGAGAAGAATGATGACAATGAGGATCCAAAGGCCATTTTGACATTACTCATGAATTCAAAAACCCTAAACATCCAAAAACCTAACCCTAGGAGAGGAAACGCCAAAAGTTATGTGGGGCCCAATGGGTAATTTAGTACCTCCACTTCCCGAGGTCGTAACTTTTGCATATGACCTCCGTTTTAGGTGTGTGATATTCCGTTGGAAAGGCCTTCTCAAGAAATACACATTATGTCATCTAACTCTGACTTCATCTACAGTTTGAATATGTCAAGCAAAAGAAATACTGCTTAGGCCCCTAAACAGCTATGGAAGTACAAAAAGATGTGTTGACATGAAAACTTCCAAAATAAGTCAGTTGGACTAGGTGGGAGGTCACCAATCTCTACTTGGAAAATGTATAGGGATTCAAACAACCCTAGAAGTGTAAAACCCACAATTACAAAGAAGTATAGAAGAACGTGATAAACTAAAAACTAGGTTCTTGGTTCAAGTGGGAGCAATGGAGGAAGATCGAAAGTTTAGGGTCGAGAAATTTAATGGCCAAAAATACTAGTTATGGAAGATGCAGATGGAAGATTATTTATATCAGAAGGATCTATTCCTACCATTGGGTGGAATAACAAAGAATCCAACGACCATCAAGGATGAAGAATAGGAGGTTCTTTGATATGATTTATGAGCAGAATGAAATGAATAACAGGCTGAATACAATAACAAAGACATATGGAGAACAACAACAAATATCTAACGAACAATAAATTCTATTGAATAAATAAAATAGGTTGAAATTGTAAAAATGTAGAACTTAAAAACACTTGCTCGAACGGTGGTAGCTATATCTGAGAAGAGATGTGGCTACTACGTGCATCCGTCTGAGAAGAATGATTACAATGAGGTTGCAAAGGCCCTTTTAACATTACTCATGAATTCCAAAACCATAGACATCCAAAAACTAACCCTAGGAGATGAAACGCCAAAAGTTATGTGGGCCCCAATGGGTAAGTTGGTACCTCCACTTCCCAGGTTCAAAACTTTTGCATATGACCTTTGTTTTAGGCGCATGATATCTAGTTGGAAAGGTCTTCTTGACAAATACACATTATGTCATCAAACTATGACTTTGTCTATAGTTTGACTATGGCAAGCCAAAAAAAACATTGTTCAGGCCCCTAAACAGCCCTAGAAGTACAAAAAGATGTGTTGACATGAAAACTTCCAAAATAATCCAGTTGGATTAGGTGGGAGGCCACCAATCTCCACCTGGAATATGTGTAGGGTTTCAAACAACCCTAGAAGTGTAGAAACCACAATTACAAAGAAGTACAGAAGAATGTGATGAACTAAAAAATGTCTAGAGGAGACAGTTAGAATAGGTGGGTGGCCACCAATATCCACTTGGATCAGTCCTCCCCTATTAGGCAGTAATGGTATCCATTGCGTTGAGTTCCCCCATCATGTGAAGAAAACTCTGTTGAATTCGGCCTCGGTTAATCCACTAGCCTTGGTGTAGGAGTTTTCATGCCTTAACAACCTGATAAAGTTGGCTCCTCTGTTGGCGAGTGCCCTTGACCTATGTGTCCACTATCTGATCAATGGATGTCTATTCCATGTAGTCATGCTTGAGATCTGTTGGTGTCAGTTGTTATGTGATCTCTGAGGTGTCCAATAATGGTGGAAAATATGGTCGAAGGAGGTCCACATTTAACATTAGGTGCAAGCAAAGGAAGGGTGGAGTGTTAAGCTCAAAATTATTTCTACCCACAACCTTAGTGATAGTGTAAGGCCCATAGAGAAGTGGGAAGAGATTTCGATGGGGCCCTATAAGGCACTCTTTCTGCAAATGTAACCAGATCTTGTCTTCGACCTGAAACTAGTGTGGTACCCTATGTTGATCATGACACTTCTTATACTTAAAATTGAATTTCTACAAAATCTCATAGAAATGTTGGAGGATGTGTTGAATCCTCTCAATGAATCTAGTTGCTTTGTTGGCCTCAGAATGAACATGGAAAGATTTTTCTAGTGTGGTTGCAAGAGGTATTGCAAAATCAATGGGACCTAAGGGTTGGAATCCCAACCCCACCTGAAATGGGATATGGTTGGTGGAGCTATGGAGAGACCTATTGAAGTTGTGTTGAACATAGGGAATACTCTCATCCGATGGACACAGATTATTAGAGTTGTACATGCGCAGGATGCGCACAATCATTCGATTGATGACCTTTGTTTCTCCATCAGTTTGAAGGTGGAAGGAAGTGAATTTAGTGAGCTTAGCATCCAATAGTGACTAGAGAATTGACCAACATGTGCTGAGGAACCTATTGTCCCGATCAAAAGATGATGGTATGTGGTATCCCAAAATAGACCTACACTCGTTCGAAGAAAAGCTTGGCAGTATCTGCCACTGTGATGTTCTTCTTGCAGGCTATCAGAATGGCCATCTTTGAAAACCGATCAACTACCACAAACACATAATCATTTCCTTGCTTGGTGGATGGAAGGCCAGACATGTAATCCATCAAGATGGATTCCCAAGGCCTCTCAAGAGTAGGAAGAGGGGTGTATAAGCCTTTATTCTTGATGGTTGTCTGGGCAATGAGACAAACAATGCAAGATATGATATATTTGTTGACGTCCTGTCAAAGTTTTGGCTAATAAAAATGTGTTTTTAAAACGAACACAATTTTCTCCATGCCAAAATGTCCTTCCACCTGACTATAGTGAGCCTCCCAAATCATCTTTTCACACTCGCTTGCAGGAACACAAGGATGGCCCAGATGGAATAATAGTATGTCATGAATGTGAAAATTGGTAACATTTGTGCTTGTACCCAAGATCTTATAGGTAGTGGTGAAGTTAGGATCTTACTGATAAATTTGGGGCCACTCAGATGCCTCATTCCCACAGGAATGGAGCACGGTGGTGAGTGCAACAATGGGAGGTTCACTGAGGTGGTCAATGACATAATTTGTGCTCCTTGTCTTATACTTGATGTTGAGATGGAACTGTTGCAAGTAGGTGGACCACTTCTGCTGGTGGTCATTCTGCAACTTCCCCTATGTTTGTATGAACTGTAGAGGCTTGTGATTAGTGTGGATGATTGTCTCCTTTCCTAGAATGTATTTTTTCCATTGGAGACGTGATTGTACAATGGAATACATTTCCTTATCATAGGTGGGGTATTTGCAGATAGTATCTAAGAGTGTCTCACTATGGTATGCTACATGATGATCGTGATGAGTAAGAACTCTACCTACAACATAGTTGGATGCATCAGTCTTAATCTTTGATGATTGTTACAAATCAGGTAAGGAGAGTATTGGATCTGAGTATAAGAGATTCTTTAGATCATCAAATGCTCATTGTTGTGCCTTCCACCATGTGAAATTTTCCCTTCCACCACCCTTGCTAACTTGGTTGAGGTCCCATGCAATATGGGAGAATCACAACATGAACTGTCGGTAGAAGTTGGGAAGTCCCAAGAAGCTTCAAAGCTTGGTTAGTGTGGTCGGGGCTGGCTAGTTGTGGATGACTTGGATCTTAGCTAGATCCACATGTACCCCATGCTCATCAACAATGTAGCCCAAGTATTGGACCTTGTTCATGCCAAAGGAGAATTTTTCCAAGTTGGCATACAACTTTTGTTGTCACAGTGTGCTCAAATCATGTTGAATATGTTGCATGTGACCCTCCCAAGCTCTAATGAAGATGAGGATGTCATCCAAATATACCACCACAAAATATTTGGCGAAAGGTCTCAATACATCATCCATCAGCCTCATGAAATTCGTCAGTGCATTTGTTAAGCCAAAGGGCATGACCAACCATTCAAAGAGACCTTCTTTAGATTTGAAAGTTGTCTTCAATACATCAGTTAGATTGATGGGAACTTGGTGGTAGCCATATTTTAGGTCAATATTGTTGAAGGTGAGATCGGAAGATAAGCCAAAGGGCATGACCAACCATTCAAAGAGACCTTCTTTAGATTTGAAAGTTGTCTTCAATACATCAGTTAGATTGATGGGAACTTGGTGGTAGCCATATTTTAGGTCAATATTGTTGAAGAACTTTTCCCCCTTGAATTTTTCAGGAAGGTCATCAATTCGGGGAATCAGGTATCGATTCCTGAGTGTGATTTTGTTTAATTCTTTGTAATCAATGTAGAGTCACCAAGTGTAATATTTCTTATGCACTAGTACAATTAGGCTTCTACAAGGCGAGGATTTGGGTCTGATGTGCCCCCTTTGAATTAGCTATTTGATATGATGCTTGATTTCATCATTTTCCATCAATGAGAGATGATATATTGGTACATTAGGAAGAGGTGCATTGGGGATTATATAAATTGGATGCTTGAATTGGCAGTGCATCAATACCATGGTGTGTGAGGAGAAGATGTCTATGTACTCTTACATGATCCCTTCCACTTACTTCTACTGGAAGAGATGATTTATGTAGAGGCCACAGATGTGGAAGCGAACTTCTACTTACTATGAGCACAAATCACAAAGAAAAAAAACTTTCCAGTCTATGAAATGACCTTACTGCATTGCTTAACAGAGATTAAATAAATAGTGGTAGGTGGTGCTACCTCTGGTATCCTGTATAATTTTCTACCCAAAGTAATAATAACACTGTAGGGTCTAGACTCATAAAAATCATGTCACTTCCAAAAATATGGTTGTCCTAAAAGAAGATAATAAAATTCAAGGGGAGAAATATCACACAATAACTCATCTTTGAAGGGCTTGATGTCAAAGGGAAGACAAAATTATTGGTTGACATAGATATCTCTTCCTTGGTGAAGCCAACTCATGGTGTATGGCTGCGAGTGTGGTGTCGTTAGGAGGTCTAGCCGCTTGACGACCTCTGCTGAGATCAGGTTCTTTTGAATTATGCTATTGACAATGAAATGAAATGGAGTCACCTTTACCCACATATATGAGTGAAAGAGGCGTTCCCCTTCCTGTGGTTCTTCTCGTTCGCTTGGATGGATTTTGGTGGTAGTGACAATGGCACTAGTTTCAACATTGATAATCTTCTTCCCTCCTTTCATATTTGAGTCAAAGTCAGAATCTTCCTCTGACTCAGCAGCTTTCAGCTCAACCACCTGTGACTGCTTGGAGAGACATTCTTCGGTGTTGTGCCAGGGGATTTTATGGTATTCACACCATTTTCTCATGTCCTTCTTTGACTTCTCATTACCCTTCTTGTGTTGTGACTTGGACTGGTTTTCCTTAGAGTGGACATCTTTTCTATGTCCCTTTTTTGGTGGGTTGGAGCCACATTTTCCCTGCTTTTACTATGAGGAGTTTGTAGATCCAAACTCTAGCCTCTTCTACTTAAATTTTTTCTTGATCTTGACAACATATCTATAAGTTATACCCAATGATGCGATGTCCATAAAATCCATTTCTTTTGTAATGTATCTATGCAGAAACCTACAGTATTTTAGCACCATATGTCATTTAGAGTCTTTGATACCCAATTTGGTGCACAAGGTATGGAAAATATTTGTTTAGAGTCTTTGATACCCAATTTGGTGCACAAGGTATGGAAAATATTTGTGAAATCAGGTACTCTTTGCTCCCTTTCCTTACGTAGGGTGGTCCATCTTGTGTATTGATAGTATTCTTTGCTTCCAACAGGGTACTCTTTGCTTCCAATAGGGTAGTATTGATATTTAATGGCATCACTGAAGGAATTCCACGTTGGGGTGACCACAAATATTGCATGTTCCTCTATGGTCCTTTTCTCAAAGTAAGTATCCCACTAGTCCATAACCTGGGGTGTTATGGGACTTATCGGTAAATGAAGACATAAATAGATCTCCCTAGATCCACCTAGATCTAG
>CBVK0100154513.1:0-27806 GCA_900067695.1 Picea abies
TATATATACCAAGGAGACATTTTCATTTTGAATCATCTTGTACTTGAACATTTAAGTGAGGTAAAAGGAGGTTGCCCCCTTGAAGAGGCTTATTATTTGAAATTATCTCTTTTTCAAGGCGTTGAGTACTTTTTCTGAGGATTTTCTATGCTATATTGATATTTGGTTCTTAACAAAAATGTTGTACGTTGTTCCATTAAGTCTTGAAAAATCATTCGTCCATCTTTTGTTCCAGGACAAGATGCCTTTCATTTACAAAATGCAGGGTTTTTAAAGAGTCATTTTTTTAAAATCTCATCTTCTTGTCTCTTAGCATAGGATCAGATCCCACGAGATCAGAATATTACAAACATAGAGGGCCTACAACCACTCATAACTGACTTGTTTTCTTTTCAAAAATTAGTAAAAGTTTTTTACAAAATAAACATAAAAGAAATACTAATCATCTAAATGAAAAGTCGGACATGTTTCCCCTTAGATGATCAGCATGAAGATCTACCATGTCCTGAAAACAAATCAGGAATAAGTCAGATAAATTATTAACAAACTAATTACTAATTTTTATTTAAAAATGACTTGAATTCAAACTAATTTTTAGAAAAAGATAAGCTACAGGTTTCTGTAGCTAACTATAGGTTTTTGTAGCTAGTCTAAAATAGTAAAAAAATAAAATAACAAAAAAAATGAAATATTTTATTTTTTAAAACATAATCAAAACAAAACAGCTATTTACTATTCCAACAATTTTCCAAAGAGACACCTAATAAATATGAATTTATAATAGTGAAATTGGTTGAGTTTATAATGGATGTATTATCCAACCTGCTTAATCTTTTTGTTTGCCAAATTTAAAAATGAATTACTCTGTTCCTTATGCCTGTGGTTTTTCTTGACAATTGGTTTGTGAACAATATCGGGAATTGTCTTAACAGTAGGGGCATAAAAAAACTTTCCTTTATCACATCGAAAAACCTCCTCCAATGAATTTATAGGCATGAAAACAGATCGTGGGTTTTTGCCTAGTGGGTTCCAAATAGCAACAAAAGTTTGATCTGTGGTAGCATGGTCTTCTTATGGATCAACACACAGGCCTTTGATAGCATGGTTTAGCTTTTTTTTATGATAGATTTCAGCCGTTTGTTGCATATATTCACACCCACGGAGAGGAAAAGGGGAAAAAGAAAACTCAGGCAAAACAAATTTTCTGAGAAAATGCAGTCCAGAAAACGAAACATACCGCCAAAATGCATTCGTTTATGAATAATATGCCCTCTATGAAGTTAAATGGCCCCATTTTTTAAATGGGTCTTAAAGGGTTTGGACTAATTCATAACGTTTTTCTCAAGATCGCTCCTGCAAAAACGTGTCTCTGGCATGCAATTATGGTTTATTTGGTTGGATTCACATCATTGTGAGATAGCAATGCCTAATGGCCATTTAGATCCAACAAACAACAGGGGCCATTAAAAATATGACTGGACTATAACAGGGGCGACTCAAGATAGCTCTGGGTTTAGATGGCAAGGGTAATAGGAACAAATTCAAGCAAATAAAATGGAAAGAAACCTAGCAAAACCCCTGCGCAATCATAGTATAAAGCTCAAGGTTTCATTCATGAAGTTTGAGCACCCCTGGTAATGAAAACCTCACGTACAAGGCATGACAAAAACCCTCAAACCATAATGAACGCTCATTAATTTACTCTGCCAACAAAAGGGTTAAGTACAGGGTATAATACTTGTGCATTAATTCCCATGTCTAGCAATGACTATAGTTGATTTGCTAAGAGTTTAAAATATATAAAATGTTTATAATTCAAATGAAAAACAAAATAAGTATCATATCAACATTCAAAATAATCAAAGGAAATTCATTCAAGTGTTAAATATGGAGTAGATACAAGCACAATGACCCTTTAAAAAGATGCTTTGAATAGGGATATAATACAAAACTAAGTTTCCATGTGATTCATGCTTTCGGTCATGAATCAAACATGGAATAAAACAAACATGCAAATATTTAATCGATTAATGAATAACTATACTAATCCAGTAATCGTCTAAAAATACAATTTTTACAAGAATGAGGTGTAGGCAGCTATGGAGAATGTAATTTTATGTTCACATAATGAAATCATGTGGGGATTCCAACAATGGCGACTTACTGGGCGAAGCAGTTATCTCTGCATCACCAAAATTTCATGTTAGGATGAATCAGAAAAAATGAAGATTTGAGAATCAACTGACAACACATCAAGCATGAAAAACTCAGGGGATAACATAGTCCAACATCAAATGTGTTTCCATCAAAAGTGTAATCAGGTATCAGATCTAGATTTCGAGAGGAACGATGTTTATGCAACTGATAGCCACTGCTGCCGGCAGGTGTCCATAGCCTCTTCAGAGATGTCATTTAACCCACTCTAACACCTATATCCTATCCAAAAGTCGTCTATTCATGATGAAGAACATATTTTTTCATGGATTAATTTTAAGGGGCATACCTGATAATTTTATTGAACCCGACATTTCTTCACTACTAGCAGGCCTGTTCAGTACCCCGACAAAGTTTCCTTGGTGTCATGGATGTATTTACCCACTGCCAGCAGACCTATTCACTGTCTCGACGAGTTTACAAACACTTCCCACACCTTGCAGTTCTTTCAACTCTCTATAATTAATTTACAAATTTGCAAAAACTTTATGATATTCAAGAGAGTGGGGAGATACTGAAAATTTGAGATTTTATCAAACAAAAATTGTTCTTATACAATTCATCTTTTTTCTTAAAATGATCCTTATCATGATCTAGACCCTTAGATTCCTGTTAACAAACCATCTTAAGGACAGGACGGTATAATCGAATTGTTTTCTTAAAAATAGGGACAACGTTAAGAGTTTATTAATGATAATCGTTATCCTCTCGAGATTTTGAAAAGAAACCATCAACATTGTTTTGAGCAGGAACTTTCTTCTGTTAATTTTGAGTTTAACAATTTACAACATGGTGCTTTGAAAAGTAGTCAGTTGTTGCTCTTGGATTAAAATTATGATTTTCCTTCCACAAATGAAATGGTGACACAGACATAATTTTTTAGAAACAAACCAAAAACAAGAAAAATGAAAAGAACCAAAATGAAGAACAAAAACAAAATAAAAAATATTTACAAGAGGCTCGATCTGAAATCATCATGCGAAATACCTCTTGAGGGACTAAAAAAATAGAAAAATCCTCATTAATATGAATGCAGTCCTACTCGTGGCACCTTGGGTCAGGGTTGAATTTACAGTTCAGATTTACTTATCCCTTTACTTTTCATTTAAAAAAATTTCATGATGATACTACGTTTTTGAACAGAAATACTCATCGAGAAGCAGAGAGAAAAATATATAAAGTGGACTTCCCTGATAATAGTCAAATTATGGTTCTCTTAGTGCACCCACTTGTGTTCTTTAATTGCATTATTACAAAGAGAAACAATGAGAAATAAAACTAAAATAAAACCTACTCCTAAACCTACCCTAACTACTAAACAAATCAAAATACTACGTGAAGTCATGCTTCCAATGTAGCCATCAAAGTAACTCCAATCTTGCAATGGAAACAAAATAAAAAATTACTAGCAAGAATGGTAGTATATCAAAAAATGACAAAAATATATCATACTTACCTTTATCATCATCATTTAAAAACAAGGCAAGAATGATCTTACCATTCCCTTGAACATTCTTTTTGTATGAATCCTCCAACCATTCTACAATTTTGTCATTATATGGGTTACAAAAATATGAAAAAATGAGATTGTGAAGTTTGTGAGAGTTATGGGGACCTGAGATAAACCTCAGTCTAGACCGAAGTGCCCCATCCTCCCGACAATCTTCCTTTCGTTCCATATTTTCTCCATCTGAAGGACATAAAATGAGTGTGTTAAAGTTGCCCCCTTGATCTCTAAATAAAAGGAAGATAATCTTACCATTCCCTGGAAACTTTTCTAGATATGAATACTCCAACCAATCTGAAATCCTATCATAATACATGCAATTACTGACATGGGATTGTTTGAAATAATTCACATGCGACAAATATTCTCGATGAGAATAAAGTATTAGACTATCAAGGAAAGAATCTTGTAAAAAGGTCGGATCAAGATGGCGAGAACTTATCGTGATTCTCGATCGGAAAAGAAGTGTCTCATTCTCTTGAAACTTTTCATTGAGCTTGCATATTTCAAGGTTAACTATTTGAGGTGAACTAAATGGAAAACCAACATTTTTGAATAATCACCATTGGCAGTAATATTTGGCTGATTATAATTTTCAACCTCAAATAATTGATCATGGGAAAATTTAGATCCTTCTCGAAACACAAATTGAGATGAATCGATGGAAGATGCATTTTGGGACTCTTTCAAATCATTTCTTGATTTAACCACAGATAATTGATGAGAATAAAAGTTAATATGTTAATGGGCATAATTATTTCCCTCTTTATCTTCTATTCCGTAATCTCTTTGTACCTAATTATATAATGTTGAATTCTCTCCAAGGTAATATGGAACATGCAATTGCACAACATTAGGATAAAAAATATCATGGTACAAGGAATAATATGTAGAAGAATTAAGGAGACAAAATGCATCTCTTGAAATGATAGGTATATGCATTTCGAAATCTAGATTTGTTCCCCCTCCTTGTATAAATTGATCAACCTCTGTTGTATTATGTTTTAAAGAATATGAGATAGTTTCTAAAGGACAATTTGGTTCATTGGGAAAGGGAAAATTTGAGAGCAAATCACTAGAGATAGAATATTGATTAATAGTCCGCCTAATGATTTTGTCTCCCAGTGATTGATCATGGATCTGTTCAACTAAATTAGGGGAAGTTTTATGGTCCACATGATTATCAGCTTCACAGTCGACTTCTTTTACTTTAGAAATTGTTATAAAATCTATGAGAGTGTGACAACTGTTATCTTTTAAAGTCAAAGTTCCTTCTTCAACAAGAGGAGACATCATTGACAAAGAATGATTAGAGGTGACAATTTCATTTTGTAAAAGATGATGTTGCTCATGATTTTCCAAAATGAAAGAAGTTGAAAAAAATTGTGGTGCTTCAAAATCTTCAAGATCAGCATCAAAATTTGAACCATATTGAGATTGAGTGTTAGTGCTCAATTCAGATTGGTAAACCATTAATCGATCTTGCTTGTCTGGGAGAGAAACGAGATATTCAAACCACTTATTAATAAGCGACATTTCTTTCAAAGGGAATCTAGTACAAACATGAATGAACCTAATCACAAAATCATTGAATGATTCACCATTTTCTTTCCTTAAGCAACTTAATTCTTCACTTAATTAATCATAATCAAAGTTGTTAAAATATGATAAAAACTCAATTACAAACTCATAAAAAGAATGAATAGAACTAGCCCGAAAAGATTCAAACCAAATTTTGACCTGACCTCGGAAAGTGAGAGAAAACAATCTGCATGTAACATTAGGATCAATGATATTATGTCTTAAACATTTATAAAAAAAAAATAGAAATATGGTGTACTGCAGATGTGTTGCCTTCACCATCAAAGGTGAGTTCTGAAAAGAGATCAGTTGTCTTGTTGGGAATGATTAGTAATGAGACATTGAAAGCATGTTCCAACCAAGTGATTTGGGGAGCCATGGAGAATTAAATACATTCAAAACAAAGACTCCTACAAGGCCAGCTTATTAGTCTGGCCTACCTTCTAGTGCATTTCAAGATGGCATAGAAGAAAAGTTTATAAATCTGGAATTATGACAGGCTAAGGGGTAAAACATTTAATCATTAAATTTACCTCGGCCCTCCTTCTAGCACTATTTGTTGACGAGCGAAATTGACAAGCCGTCAACTAGAAGAACAAGTCTGGTTCGGGGTTTTCCAAGTAACACAAGTCGTTTGGTGTAACCTATTCTGATGGGTTTAATGGCCCATTAGCCAATCTAAGATCCTAGAGTAAAGAAAAGGAATAACTACCTAATGTTAAATAATAATATATACATAACCTCTAATATAATTATATGTATAAGTGTATTAGAATAGAAAAGGAAAACATACAAATATCGCTTATGAAAAGAATTTACAAGTTGTAAGTTTTACTGGAAACTTACGAAATCAATATAAAAAGAATTGTTTTACAGAAGAAGATAAAGAAAGAACATTTGAATATTTTCTATTTTCTAATTAAGAATCTAACAAAACTTGAATTAACTAAGTTATGAAACACAGATGTACAGATAGTCAAAGTTGATCTAAACTTTCTGGTTTCGCTAATACATAAAATGACAGAAATTAGAAAGAAAGAAGCTAACCTAATATTAGTTCGTTAAATGTGTCCATGCCTCTATATGAATAAAGAACATCCATTTTCCACTCCTACGAGATAAATCTGTAATAGACTTTATACTGAAACCTTTCTAAATAAATTCAAAAAAATGTATTGGCAACCGGGATTTGAGAACGAAAAGGGAACACATATTAATTATGTGATCTTATGATTGTAAATGATTACATTCAGACAAATCTATGTGTAATACATTCATCTCATGTTTCAACAAAACATCAAAGAGAATTCATGATATTCAAATTGAAAAGATGATCATAGCCTCAATATTTGGAACAACAAATCATGAACGATATTTATAACATGAATGTCCTGAAACATAACATATCATTGAGTCTAAAGCTACAAGACATATTAATATACTAGGATTAAATAAAACAAAACATTAATAAAACACCATTAACAAAGGACTAAAGCCAAAATGTTGTGCGTTGTTCCATTAAGTCTTGAAAAATCTTTCGTCCATCTTTTGTTCCAAGCCAATATGCCTTTCATTTTTAAAATGTAGGGTTTTTAAAGAGTCTTTTTCTTTAAATCTCATATTCCTATGTCTAGGATATGACCAAATCCCATGAGATCAGAATATTACAAACATAGAGGGCCTACAACCACTCATAACTGACTTGTTTTCTTTTAAAAAATTAATAAAAGTTTTTCACAAAATAAACATAAAAGAAATACTAATCATTTAAATGCAAAGTCAGACATGTTTTCCCATAGATGATCAGCATGACTATCTACCATATCTTGAAAACGAAACAGGAATAAGTCAGATAAATTATTAACAACTAATTACTAATTTTTATTTAAAAATGACTTGAATTCAAACTATTTTTTAGAAAAAGATAAGCTACAGGTTTCTGTAGCTAGTCTAAAATAGTAAAACAAAAAAAAATAACAAAAACAAAAAAATGAAATCTTTTATTTTTTAAAACATAATCAAAACAAAACAACTATTTACTATTCCGACGATTTTCCAAAGAGACACCTAATAAATCCGAATTTATAATAGTGAAATTGGTTGAGTTTTTAATGGTCGCATTATCCAGCTTGCTTAATCTTCTTGTTTGCCAAATTTAAAACTGAATTACTCTGTTCCTTATGCCTGTGTTTTTTCTTGACAATTGATTTGTGAACAATATCGGGAATTGGCTTAACAGTAGGGGCATGCGAAAACTTTCCTTTATCACATCTAAAAACCTCCTCCAATGACTTTCTAGGCATGAAAACATATCGTGGGTTTTTGCCTAGTGGGTTCCGAATAGAAACAAAAGTTTGATCTGTGGTAGTATGGTCTTATTATAGATCAACAAACAAGCCTTTGATAGTAGGGTTTAGCTTCTATTTATGATATATTTCAGCCGTTTGTTTCATATCTTCACACCCACAAAAAGGAAAAGGGGAAAAAGTAAACTCAAGCAAAACAAATTTTCTGAGAAAATGCAGTCCAGAAAACTAAACATACCTCCAAAATGCACTCGTTTATGAAGAATATTCCCTTCAATAAGGTAAATGGCCCCATTTACGAAATAGGTCTTAAAGGGTTTAGACTAATTCATAATTATTTTCTCAGGATCGCTTCCACAAAAACATGTCTCTGGCATGCAATTACGGTTTATTTGGTTGGATTCACATCACTATGAGATAACAATGCTTGATGGCCATTTGGATCCAACAAACAACAGGGGTCATTAAAAATATGACTGGACTATAACAGGGGCGACTCAAGATAGCTTTGGGTTTAGATGGAAAGGGTAATAGGAACAAATCTGAGTGAATAAAATGGAAAGAAACCAAGCAAAACCCTTGCGTAATCATAATATAAAGCTCAAGGTTTCGGTCATGAAGTTTGAGCACTCCTGGTAATGAAAACCTTACATACAGGGCATGAAAAAAACCCTCAAACCATAATGAAATCTCATTAATTTACTCTGCCAGCAAAAGGGTTAAGTACAGGGTATAATACTTATGCATTAATTCCCATGTCTGGCAATTACTATAGTTGATTTGCCAAGGGTTTAAAATATATAAACATGTTTATAATTCAAATGCAAAACAACATAAGTATCATATCAGCATTCAAAATAATCAAAGGAAAGTCATTCAAGTGTTAAATATGGAGTAGATACAAGCACAATGACCCTTTAAAAAGATGCTTTGAATAGGGATATAATACGAAACTAACTTTCCATGTTTGATTCATGCTTTCAGTCATGAATCAAACATGGAATAAAAAAAACAAGAAAATATTTAAACGATTAATGAATAACTATAGTAATCGTCTAAAAGGATAATTTTTACAAGAATGAGGTGTAGGAAGCTATGGAGAATGTGATTTCCTGTTCACATAAGGAAATCGTGTGGGGCTACCAACAATGGCGACTTACTGGGCGATGCAGTTATCTTTGCATCACCAAAATTTCATGTTAGGATGAATAAGAAAAATGAAGATTTGAGAATCAACTGACAACACATCAAGCATGAAAAACTCAGGGGATAACATAGTCCAACATCATATGTGTTTCCGTCGAAAGTGCAATCTGGTATCAGATCTAGATTTCGAGAGGAACGATGTTTATGCAACTGACTCCGATATTGTTGACATAGCCACTGCTACCAGCAGGTGTCCTTTTTGGAAGATATTAGGATCAAATCTCATTAGAGGAGATCTTCGTACATTTTGAACAATTATAGATTCTTCAACTTCTTCTCCCAATCCTTTAATTGCATTCATAGTTTGATCAACTCGTAAAAAGTAAGCTGCAATATTTTCATATTTAGTTGTTCAAATTTACCTTTGTAAGTTTGAAGCTTTGTTTCCTTGACTTTGGCATATCCTTCATAAACATTCTGAAGTTTGTCCCAAATCTCCTTTTCATAGTTGCAATTCATAACTTTGACATACACTAAATCAACCAAACCATTCAAGATGGAATTTTTGGCTTTCAAATTATTTTGACTGAGTTTCTTTCCATTTTCATCTATTGGAGGAGTGGTAGGATCTTTATATCCATCTACTACTGATTGCCAAACATCGAATCCATGTGCTTGTACATATATTTTCAACCTTCTTCTCCAGAATGCATATTTATGTCTATCAAATTGTAGATAACCATCATAATGAGTGGTTGTATAATTTCTCTCTGAGTCATTACGTTCTGTTCTTTTGAAATTAAATTTGAGATTTCAAATATGAGCTATGACTCAATCAATCATATGAATCGGATTGTCATTCCAATCTAGCAATGTCATGCAAATCTTTGACATCTCCACTAGGTGCAAGCTGGTACCTGGTACTGATAAATCTGTTTCAAGGAAACAAGTACCTAACTCATGCCACGTTAGTGTCAATATTACTTTAAAGTATCAAAATACATTAAAAATAGCTTAAATCATATGAATACCTTGAATAGTTTCATTTAGGGAAAAATGATGTGAAATGTATCAAGGTAAGGCCAAAAAGGAATGATATTGGATATGGAATGGGGGTATATCTGACATGATATTGGCAAAAATATGGTCAAAATTGGAGACTAAGATTCCCCCAAGCTTAAGTCTTTGCCTATCCTCAGGAAACAAAAAGTCAAAAACTGAGATTCATCAAAGTGTTGCAGCAACTGCAACCAACATTTGCAATTTCCCATGCTTCTTTATGTTTCTAATTTCCTTCTTAAGAACCTGATTAATGGTGATGTGCTTCTTGGCAATCCTCTACAATCTATTATTCTTTTGAAAAAGACATCTATTTTTTTGTTTTAATCGTTCAATCTTTGATGAGAACTGAGCTTGCTTGAGTTTCATAAGTTCATTTTCTGTTTTTATATGCCGATCCAGTATGGAATATTCATGTAACTTCTCTTTTAACTTGTGATTCCTGTTTTCCAATCTGACAACCATTGGTCGCAAAGATCTACCGGGAGAGATTTCACAGTAAGATTCAAATGTCTCACCACGACCTTGTTGTGTTTGAGGGTTGGATTCATGAGTGAACTCATCCGTTCTTTGAACAGGGGTATCAACTGGACTAGATTCATGAGTGAACTCATCATATACTTGAACAGGGGTATCGACTGGTATTTCAATTGGCTTGTCCTGCTCAATTTCTTCGGGCACATTATCTTGTTGATTGACTTCACAGACTTTTCTAATCAATTGAGAGAGAGTCCATGTCATCTCAAAAGACTCTGGAGCCTCCTCATGATCATTCATACTTTTCAATCTTTCCTGTAATGGATAGCTAGGAATGGAATTATCCATATCTGGAAGTGTGCATTTATGTTTAGGGTTTCTTCTAGGTTTGGAAATTAACTCCTCGAGTTCTTCCACATCAATAATATTTTTAGCAGTCGGAGAAGAAATCAGGGTTTCAACATTTACATATGTAGGGACAGTGTTTTCCACTTTTTCATGGCTTGTTTCCACACCATCAGAACCATGGACATCAAATCAGTGTTCAGTGCTAGGATTATCATCACTGGCCTCAATTGTGCAATCTGGTGTATACTCAGGATTGTCACAGATTTTGGCTATAGTATTAACAACCTTTTTCTTAGAATTTGACTTCTTCTATGGAACAATGGACTCAATATTTTTATCTTTAGATTTGTCAGAAGCTAGGGTTCTTACAACAAACATATCCCAAGATTCCTATTTGTGGGATAACACAAAATTAATCAAAATTTTGACAAGACCAAAATGAAATAGACTGCCTCTAAAATATTTTGCTTTGCGAACTTGTTCTGCCATTTTATTCAAACTCTTTAACAAAAAATAATGGATGTTCACCAAATAGTTACCTTTGAAATGCAGTAGGAGTCGAGCATGACAGGGAAACATGATCGTGTACCGACCTTCACAGGTGAGGTAGCATTGAAGTATGGATAGAAACTGAGCCGATTTCATTTCCAACCATGACCTTGATGTGCCTTCTGATCATTGTAATTTCCGATACTGGGGTTGTAGGAGAGGTGTGCAAATCTTTTTGTCTATTGGCTGTCACTTCGTCCATTTTTTACCAGTACTGGGTAACTGAATTGCTTCAGAAATGAACTACTCTGTGACTTCAAATTCTAGCTCGCCCACTTTAGCCAGTCCACCATGAAAGTGCAGAGTGAATTGAAGTGTAATATTATCATCATACCCGTCAAATTTCTTGAAGAACGGCTCCCATCCAGCTTTCTGAAAAATGTGTTTGGTGGCTTCATACTTAGGAAGAGCCTCCAAATCTACATAAGTCTTAGGTTCATGATGATTTTCCACCATGATGCTACTCAATATAATAGGAAAGATTAAAAGGTGAGCAAAGGAATTAGATGAGGGCAACAAAGGAATAGATTATGATGTATGAAATAGGTCGTGAAAGGAATTATGGAAGGATGTTTTAATTGTCGTGAGGATCAGTAGCATGTAAAGGAATGATGATGGTCATACGCCTTTTTAAAATATCATTTCATATTAGTCATGTCAAATTCAACCATTATAATGCAGTTCATTCTTCATGACACGAAATGTCAAGAAGAATTGAACTCATCCTTAAGTACAGAGTATAAAAATGATGAAATGTCATGGAGTATCGAGGCATTCATAGTTCAAGTTATTAATATGTAATTTAATAAATTAAACTAACATGAAACTATTCTTACCTGAGCTCGAGTACTTACTCCCTTTTGTGCTATATTTTCTTACTGCAGAGATTTTGAAGCCAATTCTGAATCTAGAGAGTGTCAAAGTTGTAACTGGAATCTGTACTACTGATAACCACTGTGACTGATTAATTTTGTCTGGCACTGACTGGTACTGATGAAATAAACCGAGATCTGCAGAGAAACTTGAACCAATAATAACTTGCTGAGAAAAAGATTTCTTGTTTATGAAGAAAATTATCTAATGGCTATCCCTGAACCTGTCTCTTGTTCATTCTTGAAAGGAATCAATCAAAATTATATATTCTACAACAACTTTCAAAGCTTTAACCCATGGTACAATTCTTATTTGTGTGAATAAATGTTTTGGATTCGAACACAAAAGGAAATCATTGGATTATCGGCCATTAATGAATGTCTTTAACCAATGCGAGATGACCCACAATTGATGTCAATGGGCCTCAAGGCACCTATAGTACATCCTAATAGGTACAAATAAAGGTCTTGGTGTCGAGTCACCTGTAGGATCTATCAACCAAGAGACATTGATGTATTCCCATGGTTGTTAGAAAGGAAATCTGCCATTGAGGCATGCAGATCTCAGGGTACTAAATAGTCTCTAATCTCTACTCCAGATAAGGTGTTGATGTCGATGGAGTGAGACTTATTGGAAGGTGGACCATAACGTATCCCACATCATCCAACGTGAGTGCAGCTATAATTTTTGCAAAAAATGATTTTGCGGGACAGTAATCACTTACTTATGGATTTTATGAGCCCAAGTTAGTATATGTTCATTGCTTTCTTATGTTTTGAGAGTCTGCGAAAATTCTAAAAGAAAACTCTAGGGGGATTTCTTTCCCATCATAATCTATCAGGCCTGGTAAAGAATAATACTATCCCTGATAAATGCCCCTTTCATACTTTAATGAGAAATTCAAAGGGAGAAAACAAGCTCAAATTTATTAATTTCAAAACAAGATAGTATATATTGATAATAAAATTTCATAAAATGATTTTACCTTCTTACCTGTTGTGAAAAAGTGATGGAAATCAATTTTGTACTTTCTTCAAAAATCCTGTAAAATTGAAAACAATATGTCAACATATCCAAAATGTTTTTTATTTTATTGTTATTTTATTGTTATTTTTATTTTTTTGTTTTTTATTTTTATTATCATAAAAGATTTATTATTTACAAAATTTTGAAATAACAAAAATGATCAAGGATTAGCAAGAGGAGAAGACTCTTCTCCTACTATCTTTATTTCTGGTTGTTTAGAAATTTCCTATAGAAAATCATCTCTAGACAAAGGTTTGTTATATACTTTTAATAGATGTCCATTTACTACAAAGGAATTTTGAGAGTCATCTATGGTCTTGATTCTAACAGATCCATTATAAAAAACAGTTTCCACTTCATAAGGTCCCAGCCATCGTGTCGTAAGTTTTCCTTTGAAAGTTTTATATTTGGAATCAAATAGCAATGCCCAATCCCCTGGTTGAAAATGCTTCTTCTTAATGTGTTTATCATGCCATTTTCTACGTTGATTTTGTATGAGGATAGTTCTTTGAAGAGAATCTTGCCTAATTTCTACCAATTCATTTAATTGTATAACTCTCTGTTTCTGTGCTTCATCCAAATTCAAACCCAATTCTACTGCTATGCGAAAGGTATGAATCTGAAATTCTATGGGAAGGAGAATTTGTTTTCCATATACCAATTCATAAGGGGTTTGACCAGTGGTATTTCTCCACGTAGTCCGGTATGCCCATAAATCCTTTGGAAGTCTATCCGCCCAATCTTTGTGATGTAAATGTATTGTTTTGGTCAGAATAGCTTCTAGAAATTTATTCGTGGATTCCACTTGCCCATTGGCTTGTGGATGGTATGGGGAAGACTTAGTGTTTTATCCCATATTTATCTGTGAGTTCCTTCATCAGCTTAGAAGTGAATTGAGCACCTTGATCAGTAACAATCTCTCGTGGAACACCAAAGTGGGTAAATATATCTTCATAAATAAATTCAACCACTGATTTCTCAGTTGCTTGATATAAGGATTTTGCTTCTACCCACTCGGTCACAAAATCTGTACAAACCAAGATGTACTTATTCTTCCTCGACATTGGGGAAATTGGTCCTACAAAATCAAGTGCCCATTTATCAAATGGTTCAATCACAACCTATGGTCTTAAGGGCATCTCGTCTGCTACGGTAGGTCTTCCCATCCTGTGACAAGTATTGCAGCTTCTTACACATTTTTTTACATCTTTAAATAGTGTTGGCCAATAATATCCTGATTGTAAGACTTTATATGCCATTATATTATTAGAGAAGTGTCCTCCACATGGCCCATCATGACAGGCCTGAAGGATATCGGGAATCTCATCTTCCTGAACACATCTCCTAATGATCATATAAGGACTTGTATAAAAAATATCACTTCCTACCCAAGAGTAATAAGCACTTTGCTGGACAAATCTTTTCTTTTGTGGTGATGAAAAATGAGCTGGCAGTCTCCCTGTAGTTAAATAATTTATCGTATCTGCAAACCAAGGGGTCTTAACAGCTACTGCAAATAGATGTTCGTCAGGGAAATTGTGATTCACTGGAATGTCAATACTGTCTTGAGGAATACGAGAGAGAAAATTCACAACTACATTTTCTTTTCCTGGCCGATCAACAATTGTGATGTTAAATTCTTGAAGTAGTAAAATCCATCATGTGATTCTTCCAGTAGTAATTGGTTTGTTCATCAAAAATCTAATAGCAGAATGGTCAGTATGTACAAAAACCTCATACCCAGTGATGTAATGATGGAATTTGTTAATAACATGAACTACAGCCAAAAATTCCTTCTCTGTCATAGTGTAGTTCAATTAAGGAGGAGTAAGGGTTTTGCTGGTAAAGTAAATAGCATAATTTTGTTGGTTTTGTTTTTGTCCAAGCACTCCTCCTAAAGCAGTTTCTGAGGCATTAGTTGAAATATGGAAAGGAAGAGACCAATTTGGTCTGCGTAGAATAGGTGCCATGGACAATTTTGCTTTCAAATTTTCAAAAGCATTTTGACAATTGTTATCCCAACAAAATTCTGCATCCTTTGCTAACAGTTTAAACATGGGGTTGGCTATCTTTGTAAAGTTTTCAATAAACCGACGATAATATCCATCATGTCCCAAAAAACTTCGCACATCTTTTTGGGTTTTCAGAGAAGAAAGCTTAACTATTACTTCAATTTTAGTTGGATCAACTTTAATTCCTTCTGCAGACAAATGATGAACCAACACTATTCCCTTAGTTAATAGTATTTTACATTTTTCATGACTAAGGGATAAATTTGATTCCTAACAAATCAAGACTTTCTCAAGATTACTTATGGCTTCTTCGAAGGTATTACCATAAACAATAAAGTCATCCATGTACACTTCCACACAATCATGAATTAAGTCAACAAAAATCCCAAGGACTGCTCTCTGAAATGTGGCAGGAGCATTGCATAATCCAAAAGGTAGCACTTTATAAGCATAAGTGCCCCAAGGACATGTGAATGTTGTTTTGTCCTAGTCTTCAGGGGAAATTTGAATCTGATTGTATCCACTATATCCATCGAGAAAGGAAAAGTATATTTTTCCAGCCAAGGTATCCAAAACCTGATCTATAAAAGGAAACAAAAAGTAGTCCTTTAGGGTTTCCTTATTCAACTCCCTGAAGTCTACACACATTATCCATTTCCCTATCATTTTCTTAGGTACCACAACAAGGGGTGAAACCCACTTGCTGTCAGAAATTGGATAAATGAATCCCACGTTTAGTAATTTCTGTAACTCTTCTTTCACAAAATCTTTTAGGATTGGATTCATATGCCTTTGTGGTTGTCTTATTGGTGTTATCTCTGGTTGGATATATATGTGGTGAATACAGGTGTCAAGATGCACTCCTCTCATATCAATGTACTCCCATGCAAATGCCCCTAACTGTTCTTTCAAAAGATTTGTTAACTGCTCCTGTTGGTTGAGACTTAATTCAGAATTGATGTATAGACATTTGCTTGGGCTAAGTTCTACTGGAATGGTATATGACCCTAGATACTCATCAATAGTGAAAACCATAGATGGTGAAAATGAGAAAAATGACTCACTTCATTCTTGAAATTCCTCTTTGAAAATTTGATCGTATTGAAAATATGTTTGTGAAAATTCAACATTTTCTATCACGGAAAGAAATTGGCTTAAAATATCATCCTCTGTTGGTTCTTGTAACATGTGAAATTCATCAACAGATAATAAAGGTTCTTCCTCATCATTCTCATGATACAGACACTTTATCCACCACAATTCTTTTGTAACCGGTTGAGCAGGCAGAAAAAGAGTAAGCTTTGTGAAGAAATGTTGTTTGAGATGAACATATCCCCACCACGACATCCTATGAAAGCATTGGTAGTAGCCAACCAAGGTCTCCCTAAAATCATTGGGTGACCTTTCGTGGGATCCTTTGAATGAATAATCATGAGGTCAACAGGCTATTCCCACGAAGATAATGTAACATGAATGTCATCGAGGACCCTAGTAGGTTTTATAGTTGTTCTATCGACAAGTTCAAGAACTATATGGGTAGGGCAAAGGCATTGATTTAGTTGTAACAGTTCAACTGTATTGATGGTCATTATATTAATGGTTGCACCCAAGTCAACTAAAGTATTACCAATAGAAACATTGTTGATAGTAACTGATACTATTGGGTTCCCGGGGTTGGCATACCTCACAATCTTAGGAGCTTCAGAAATACAATTCAATGATTGGCCTACTAGGTGTATCATGGGTGGATATTTATGTTTCTGACCTGGTTTCTTAATGCAAAGTTATTTAATGGTCTTGGCATAGATTGGAACATCTCTGATTTCTTGTAACAATGGAATCTTAACAAAGAAATTTTTTAGTTCATTCATGATGTCAAACTCAGATTGAGCAATTGGTTTTTCAATGAGCAACCTCTTGGGAAAAGGAG
The DNA here is from genome assembly GCA_900067695.1 of Picea abies. Taxonomy (NCBI): domain Eukaryota; kingdom Viridiplantae; phylum Streptophyta; class Pinopsida; order Pinales; family Pinaceae; genus Picea; species Picea abies. The sequence goes on from CBVK0100154513.1 coordinate 17,029, forward strand.
GTGTTCGGGGAACCTGAGTTTGTATGTTATGTTGTGATTCATATACTTTATTCTTTGGAATGATGACATCTTTCAAAGATACCCTATTTGATAAATCATATGCAGGTTCTTCTTCATGTTCTTGGATAATTACCTTTGGTGTTTTTTTTGTTACAGGTTGAGTTTTATTTAAAGTTTTTCCAGATCTCAATTGTATTTCTTGTATGGAAATGGGGTTTATGGTGTAAGCTGGGAAGTTTTGAAAATCAGCACTATGGAGTGGCATAGGTGGTCTATTATTAGGATTTGAAATGGGTTGAGTAGGTAATATGGTGGGATGAGGTGGATTCTGAGGCTGCTGAGGAGTTTGTTGAATAGGTGGTAGAGGAGGTGGGTAAATCCAGGCAATAGATGATGCATGTTTGGAGGGTATTGAGTACATGGATTTTGGGGAATTGGTACCGCATGTTGTTGTTGGTTATTTCTATAATTATGTTCTCTCTATCCTTGATACCAAGATTGAGCAGGGACATTTTGCGGAGGCCAATTTGGCCAGTTCCATGGATGTTGTTGTTGTTGAGAAAAGGGTGGATAGTAGTCAAAAGGTTGTGGGGATGCTTCTTGATACATATTCGAGTTCCTAGGTTGCCAAGGCCTCTTAGGTGTAGATGGAGTCCCTGGAGCTTCCTCTCCCTTGAATATAGCTTGCAATCCTAGTAAGGATGGACAATATTCTGTTTTATGATTTTCAGTACAAATTGCACATACAAAAACATTGTTCAAAGGACGTTCTCGTAAAGGATGTCTTTTTCTACATTTTGGGCAAAATATGCTTAATACATGGTTTTCCACTTCCTTCTTTTTCTTAATCTTTAGAATGTCTAACTGAGATCCAATCATTCCTAAAATGTCTGTTTTAAAATTTTCCAAAAGCTTTCCCAGTTCAGTCCTAGTAACTCCACCAGATGTGGGTACTTTGGTGTTTTTGTTGACAGGTTCTTTCATTCTTTTTACTATTTTCCCCCTACTTCTCAAATAAGTTCTACATAGTTCACTAAGTTCTTCAAAGTCTTTATGATAAATTTCTCCTAAAGACATTAAGTTGAGAGTGTCAATGTATTCATCTGAAACCCCTTTTAAGAAAAGAGTCTTGATTGCTTCATCTTGGAGATCATTATATTTGGATTTTTGAAGAGTATATGTAAACCTTTCTAAGAAATCTTCAAGGCTCTCTTCATCTTGTTGTTTCATTTTAAAAATATCGTTTCGAGAATCCTTGGGTCTACAATAGTCTTGGTACTTCTTTAAAAAAATTGTCTTCATATCTTCCCAAGATCTAATGCTATACTCTCTTAAACTCATGAACCAATGTAATACAAAATCTTTTAGGGTAGAAGGGAACAACTTCAGCTTATGTGCATCCTGGAGATAATTATAACTCTTGCATAGGATATCAAATTCAAAAAGAAAGACATCTGGGTCCTCACTACTTTTCCCATAAAAGGTCGGTAGTGCCGAAGGTGGGATATTTTTCATATTGACATTTTGGATCAAATCCAAAATTGGAAACCCAACGGTGGTTTTTGGTCTTAGCTCAGTCTCTACTTGTTCTTCTTCTTCATTTTCAACATGAATTTCTCCTTTCTCTCTTCTATCCAATTCTCTCCCTCTTTCTGCCATGTTAAAAGGATTACCAAAAATTGTATATGCAATCTGATCTTTCTTTGGTGAGGGTATGAAATCCCACCTCTATGGATTCTTTTTGACAGAATAACTATCTTTTATTGGTTCTTTTGAGGATCCTATTACCTTTGATTCAATAGTTGTAGTTGTTATTTGTGAAATTATAGTGTCAGGGTTCCTGAAAATAGTTTGCACTTCTTCTCGATTAACTATGTCAACCGAGTTTGGATCACCAGTAATTTTAATTTGTTGGTATGTTGTGTTTCCTTGTTTTGGAGGAGAAATGATAAATGGTTTAAGTTTTTTTTGTCTGGTATTATCCCCTTCTAATCAAATTTCCATTTGTTTTGTTCATGATTCTATGTTTTGTTCTATGGTTTCCTCAACCAGAGTTCTAGTCTCAGTTTCTATTGTTTTTTGGGTGGAGGTTTCTTATTTTTGTTGTTTTGATTTTCCCCTAAATCTACCTCTATGATATCCATTTCTCATGAAAAAATGCTAGATAAAAGAAAAACTAAGATTGGGTTTCAAAGGAACTTGTGATAACAGATGTGTCAGTTCTCACCCTTTGTTTCATAGCTCCTCTTTCGTCAACCTGCTAAACATACCACACCAAATAAAATTCATTTAAGAAAATAACTAAATCAATTATCTAACTTACCTTCTAAACAGCTCCCCGACAACGGCACCAAAAATGTTAGGCTATTGTATTAGAGATCTTAATTACCTGAAAGCACTAAATTGTCAAACCAGGGTAAGTGAACTTAAAGATGCTACACTATATGTGCTGGTAAGATTCTAACTTCTACCTAAAGGTTATTCTGAGAAGAAAACATAAACTTACTTTTATAAATTGAATCCTAATGATTATCTTAAAACTGATCATATCTTGTCTAATTAATCAAATGAAAAACAATTCTAAGTTAATCAAATGTATTTCTATTCCTAATCTAAAGAAATCACCCAAGGCTATCTAGCATTAACTAAACATCTAATCATCAAAACATCTATTTGAACCATAAAAGACAGAACATTTCAAAAACCTCTTATTTAATCTAAATACCAAGTAGTTCTAAATCTAACAAAGGTGAAACTAATAAATATCCTATTTTATCCTACTAATATTGGAAGCTTCCTCTAACCAAACCATAAGTGAGCTACCCTAACAAAGAAGAGTAAATCTAAATTCAAACTAATCTTCAAATCATGATTAAACTAGAAACTTGAAAACAGAGCAAAGCTAAACTAATTTAAGAGAGTGCAATCGGTAGTTGGTTTATTCCTCAAATTCTACACTGATAGTAACTCATTCTAACATTCAATGATCTACGAGATAATATCAAACTGGGAATGAACTAAATGAAAATGATTAAGTTAGAATTTAGTAGAGCAACTTCAAGTTAAAAACTAACTCACACGCAGATTCTAAAACTAGAAACAAACTAACTATATTGTGGAAAAGAGAAAGTGAATTGAACCTATTGGCGGGCCCAACCAAGAGGTGCAATCACCCTAAAATGAAACTAGAGCTACTCAAATTATTTCATGCATAACTGTTTCATTCATCATGCTCCATAATTCATAAATAAACTCAATTCATTTAACAAAAAATGATGTAACGCATAGAAATTGTATTATCAGAAATCACATAACATAATATATCATAACCATCGTTTCTTGAGAGCGATTTGAGTTTATATAGATCCTCCAAAAATAGTCTTGAACATAGGTACATTTAATCAAGCGAATCTTAGATCCGAAAATGACTCAAAGTTAGTTAAAACTAAGTTCATAGCTACATGACATGCAATGTCAAGAAGCGTGAATCATAAAATAGAGATAAGCATCATAACAAGTGGTTCTATAATTTCTCTCTGAGTCATTACGTTCTATTCTTTCAAAATTAAATTCGAGATTTCAAATCTGAGCTATGAATCAATCAATCATATGAATCAGACTGTCATTCCAATCTGGCAATGTCGTGCAAATCTTTGACATCTCCACTAAGTGCAAGACGGTACCTGGTACTGATAAATATGTTTCATGGAAACAAGTACCTAACTCATGCCACATTAGTATCAATATTAGTTTAAAGTATCAAAATACATTAAAAATACCTTAAATCATATGAATACCTTGAATAACTCCATTTAGGGAAAAATGATGTGAAATGTATCAAGGTAAGGCCAGAAAGGAATGATACTAGATATGGAATGGGGGTATATCTGACATGATATAGGCAAAAATATGGTCAAAATTGGAGACTAACACCATGTGCATCTATGTCTCTCTAGTCATGTTCCATACATGTGCATAAATCATAATCATGTGTAATAAATCCTCACATGGAGTAGACATCAAACCCTCACTGTTATGCAACCTCAAACTAAACCAACAACTTCAACACATCACAACCAAAATCCCTCAATTATGTACCAAGAAATACAAGATATTCCTCAACCTTAAACCCAACAAGATGTACAAATGATAGATACTAGACATACCAACAGTGTATTTATGTAGATCTATCTCATACAGCATATGCCATACATAACAGTGTTGCTCACTCATCCAACCAACTAGAATATATCATATCTAAGTACAATATCAATCATATAAATAATGCCTCAAGCATTCACCATATCATAAGAAAATCTAAGCATAAAAAAAAACATGTAACCATACCAAAACTTATGTAGCTGACTTAAACCTGTAGAATGTTGACATGGGAACTTGCTTTCAGACTCCAGGGACCTGATACCCACATCTACTCAACTTTCCATGATCTTTTCATATGTATGTGACTTCCTCTTCTACATCCTACATATGTACACACTTTCCTTGACTACAACCCATGCATGTATGTGCATACACATCAGAAACTAGGATTTTTCTGAAACTCTAAAAAATTCATCGTCAACCCTCCTTTGCTACCCTAGACTTGCATAACTTCAGATCTTGTATCAATGAGTACCTACAATAAACCTTTCACAAAATAATAGATATTCAATGTGCTCCATAGATGCTAATAAGAGATTGTTGCTCTCTTATTTATACTCTCCAAGTAGATTCCTCTAAGGGTTATCTTCTAATTATTTTACCCAAATTCCTTCTTTTAGGGCTAACCCACTTCTAACTACCTTTTCCACTTACAAACTCTTTATCCACAAATAGTAAACTCACCACTTCTAGTTGTAATTAATTTATTTTTAATTATTTTCTTTTTTCAACAACTTGACTCATGATTAACTCTTAGTTAGAACCACTTTGACTAGTAAACTTATTCTAGGAGCTTCTATAATAATTTGACTTATTCAACCTTCGAGGGGCTTCTGAATAACTCATGAAGGTTCTCCAAATTTACTAAGCCATATCTCCTCAACCATGATCAGGAACTACATGACATATGACATATCACCAGAAATAGAACGACATCTAATATCCATCTATAATAGTCTCACTTGCAAATTCACCGGTCTTCATTGTATTATTCCTCAACCAAAATTGGGTTCCTTAACCATACTTCTGGAGCTACCAGACATAATGAAGGGTTTACATCAATATCTAAGGGTTGAAATCAATCTATAATATCACAATATCACTCTCCAAGGGTTGACATCAATAACAACCAACTATCGAAACCAATTGTCCATCAATCTAAACCAATTGTATGACAATATCGACATTTGGAATTGATGGAAACACCAACATTGATGGAAACACTTAGTCATGACAACACACATGCTAATACTCCTCATCAATTTTTATATCTCTCCTCTTTTGACATCAATGACAAAGGGTATCTCTCCTTGGAGCTACTCCCCCTTACTGAAATCTCCTTGGCATTACTCCCCCTGCATGCATTGTCCTTAGGATTTCTCCCCGTGTCTTCGTTCCTCTGATTACTCTCTCTCCCTTTTATAAAGGATTAACTCAACTTATCGATATGACATTGTACTTACTCTAACCAATATTGGTTAAAATAAAATCTCCCCCTATGGCTATGTCTCCCTATCTGTTTTCTACTAATATTCCTTTTTGAACCTCTCTCTTTGATGACTTCTCTACATGTTTCTATGTATATCAATATGGTTCTTCTTTTACCTTCTTCCTTTTGGATTTATTTTTCATTGGTGCTTCCTTTTGTAATCAACTGACATATATAAAAATCATTCAAGAATAAGCAGTCAAATATTCTTGTATCATTATCATCTATTATGATAATATTCCTTTATCTCTGAACCACTCTCTGAACCAATCTGTGAATCTAATATTTGAATCAATCTTTGAATCCATGCTTTCATCCACTTTCATATATCTATCCAAACCTACTAAGTGTTCTTACAAATCCATCTATGTCCATACTATCCAATACTTTTCTTCTCAATTGTCCGCAATAATGACCCATATGTCTCAGCTACTACATAGAATCCCCCTGTATAATATTCATATTACTTGGGAGTCTCCAAGTTGAATGGATCGGAATAATACTTTCTCTTATGCAGTGTAATATTCCTCTTCATCTGTGAATACATCTTCCTTTTCATACTCTTCTTGAATTTTGTCATCATCCTGAGTTTTGACATCTTCTTCATCTTCTACCTGAATTCTGGCATTTTCCTGGTTTCCTATAAATTCATCATGATATTGTGATATTGCAAATATTGAAAGTATGATTTCTTGGACCTATTCTTCATTTACCTGTTGCTCTTGTTTTTCACTTCTTCTCCAAACCTTCTTGTGTCTCTCATCAATATTTTCTTTCATTAGAGGCTTTATCACGCTTCTACAATTTCGATCTATGTGTCCATAATTGTGGAATTTGTAACATTCAATATTTTGTGGGGCCACATAAGCATTTCTTTCCTAATTATTTCTTTCATAAGCCCTGCAATCTACAACCTTATGTCTAAAGTCAGTACAATAAAAACAATGACCATAAATTAAATTTACATACTTGGGAGTGACCATAAAATAAGTTTACATACTTGGGAGTGAATGATTTTCCTTGTGGTGTAGTCCTTCTATAATTCTACCTTGGATGATTAAGACCTTCTCTTTGGTTGTTTCTTTCACAATGATTGAAACTTCCATGTTGCTTGAATGTAGAGGGTCTTATGTATTCATTTCTTTTTTATTCTTGTTAACCATGATTCCTTCCTTTGAGAACTTCCACATAACTCTTTGGTTATGTTTCTTTCGTTGTGGAGCTTGAACCTTTCTTAGAATGCATTTGGTTGTATCCTAGTCTTGACCTACCATAGTATGGACTTTGATTTTTAATGATCTTGTCCAATTTATTGGTGGTATCTTGTTGCATTCCCTTATTCTACAGATATTTTCTTAGAGCGATTGTTTATGCTTCCAACCTTTCAATCATCTTCTCCTTATTTTCTAGATGACTTCTGAGTATTTATTCAATCCTTCTGTCCTCTTATACTTGGACTTTCAACTTCATAATTATCTGGTTGACTTCATATGAGTTATATTCTAAGTTCCTTTTATTTCTTTCTTGAGTGACTTGATTTTCTTTCTTTCCTTAGTTCTTCTAAGGCACTAATCAATTCTTCTCTGAGATCGACTTTGCCTTCTTCTTTTGAACTATCAGATTTTCTTGTTTGATTTTCCCTAGCCATAAATAATACATTTTCTTAATCACTATTGGTTTCATCATCTTCACGAGATGAGGAACTGTCTTCTCTTGATTATAGATTTTTCTTGAATACTTTCCTTTTGTTTTTCTAGTTTCCCTTTTGATATTTCTTTTCTTTCTTGGGCTCTTCCTCTTCATCACTATTTGACTTCCCGGCATAAGGACATTTATTTTCAAAATGACAATTTGACCACAATTAAAACATTTCAATGAAATATTACCTTTGTATTTACATGTTCCCTTTTGCAAATTTCTTATGAAGTTTGTCATTTCTTCATCTTCTGAATCATCACTGTAGCTATATTTTGAATTTTGATTTTGCTTGCTCCTTTTCTTTGTCTTCTTAGATTATTTGAATGTTTCTTCCATTGTAATTGGTTTCTCATGTTCTATTCTCATTTCATAAGCGGTGAATATTTTGTGTAGCTCATCCATGCTTATCAAACTCATATATATTATTTCTTCTAGTGATGAGATCATAGGATCAAATCTCATTGGAAGAGACCTTAGTACTTTTTGAACAATTATATATTCATCAAATTCTTCTCCCAATCCTTTAATTGCATTCACGGTTTCATCAACTCGTAAAAAGTAAGATGCAATATTTTCATCTTCCTTCACCTTCAGTTGTTCAAATTGACCTTTGCAAGTTTGAAGCTTTGTTTCCTTGACTTTGGTGTCTCCTTCATAAACATTTTGAATTTTGTCCCAAATATATTTTGTGGAATTGCAATGCATAACTTTGACATATACTGAATCAACTAGACCATTTAGAATGGCATTTTTGGCTTTTGAATTATTTTGACTGAGTTTGCTTCCATTTTCATATGTTGGAGGTGTGGAAGGATATTCATATCCATCTACTAATAATTTCTAAACATCAAATCTCTGGGCTTGTACATATGTTTTTATCCTTCTTCTCTAGAATGCATAGTTCTATCCATCAAATTGTGGTATTCCATTTTTTTACATATTGTTTCTCTCCATGATCTACCTTCTAGTGCTTAAACTATTTCCTGAAGGACCCTTATTTAACACCAATTGTTGGATTACTGAGAGGGTGGGGGGGTGAATCAATAATGATCAATTTATACCACTTATTAATCCTTTAAGCCATCATTTATATTCTTTCATATTATTCAACAATGTTCATCAGTTCATCATCAATATGTTATTTCATTATAAACATTAACATCCATGAGACCATAATGAACAATAATAAACACATCCACACAATACAAAATACACCAATATTTAGGTCGAAGCCCAACGTGGGAGAAAAACATGAAATTTGTTTCTTATATGTCAAGAATTTCATTTAAGGAAGCACCAACTTCCAATTCTCTAGCTCCAACTGGAAGGAGGCTCCAACCCCCTAGTTTCTCAAGCTCCAACCTAAAGGAAGCTCCAACTCCCTAATTCTTTGGCTCCAACTAGACGGAGGCTACAACCCCCTAGGTTCTCCAACTACAATAGGAAGGTGGCTACAACCATCTAGTTATCAGGCTCTAACCTGAAGGAAGCTCCAACTCCCTAATTCTCCGACACCAACTAGAAGGAGGCTACAACCCCCTTTCCTTTCCCCGTCCAACCACCTTGAAATATAAGTGTCAAATAATTGATGAAACCACTGCCACACTATCACTGTGAAATATACCACTATAAACCTATACCAATCTGTGCCAACAACTTGTAACCAATTTGTACAAATAACCTGTAGTCAACCTTTACCAATAACCTATAATCAACTTGTACCAACATATACCAACAACTTATACCAATAATCCCCTCAATAGATCATATGTGATAACATATATCTCATACCCAATATCAAAATAATATCACTCAAACCATGTGCATCTATGTCTCTCTAGTCATGTTCCATATATGTGCATACACTCATAATCATGTGTAATAAACCCTCACATTGAATATACATCAAACCCTCACTATTATGAAACCTCAAACTAAACCAACAACTTCAGCAACACATCACAACCAAAATCCCTCAACCATGTACCAATAAATACAAGATATTCCTCAACATTGAACCCAAGAAGATGTACCAGTAATAAATACTAGACACACCAACACTGTATTTATGTAGATCTATCTTATACAGTATGTGCCATACATAATAGTTCTTCTCACTTAACCAACCAACCATCATATACCATATCCAAGTACAAGACCAACCATATCAATAATGCCTCAAGCATTCACTATATCATAAGAAAATCTAAGCATCAAAACAAACATGTAACCATACTAGAACTTATTTAGGTTACCTTAATCTATAGAATGTTGACCTAGGAACTTGTTTTCAGATGCTAGGGACTTGGAACCCGCATCTACTCAAGTTTTCATGATCTTTTCATATGTATGTGACTTCCTCTTCTACAACCCATGTATTTACATGTTTTCCTCCACTGTAGCCCACATATGTATGTGCCTTCCTCCACTGTAGCTCGCATACACCTCAAAAACTAGGGTTTTTCTGAAAATCTGAAAATATCACCGTCAACCATCCTTTGCTACCTCAGACTTGTGTTAATTCATATGTATCAATGAGTACCTTCAATAAACCTTTCACAAAATAATATATATTCAATGTGCTCAATAGGTGTTAATAAGAGACCCTTGATCTCTTATTTATACTCGCCAAGTAGCTTCCTCTAGGGGTTATCTTCTAACTGTTTTATCCAACTTCCTTCTTTTAGGGCTAACCCACTACTAACTACTTTTTCCACTTACAACCACTTTATCCACAAATAGTAAACTCAACACTTCTAGTTGCAACTAATTTGTTTTTAATTCTTTTTGCAACAACTTGAATCATGATTATCTCCTGGTTACAACCACTTTGACTAGTAAACTTCTTCTAGGAGCTTATAGAATAATTTTACTTCTTTGACCTTCTAGGGGCTTCTAGATAACTCATGAGGGTTCTCCAACTTTACTAAGCCATATCTCCTCAACTGTGAGGAACTACGTGATGTACCACATATCACCAGAAACAACATAACATGTACTATCTATCTAGAATAATATTACTTGCAAATTCATTGATCTTCATTAGATTATTCCTCAACCAAAATTGGGTTCCTTAACCATACTTCTGGATCTACCGAAATGTGCTACTGGCCATACTCAAGGGTTGACATCAATGACAACCAACTATCCAAACCAACTGTCCATCAATCTAAACGAATTGTTTGACATCCATTCCATATACATTTCCAATTTTAGTTGTGTTATTGAAGAAAATTGTAAATATGATGCAAAGCACCATAAGAGTCCAATTAGTTTTAGGAGTGTAAATCTGTCCATAAAGGTATTTTGATGTGAGAAGGACCTTCACTTTTGGAAAACAACCAAGTGTAATTGATTTGTTAATAATTGAGAAGGTTGTAGATATGGTAGTATGGTATCAATAACAACATCTATGGTTGCAATGAAAAAC
>CBVK0100154514.1:0-27805 GCA_900067695.1 Picea abies
TGTGCTTAAACAATTTTAATCCTATTAAATCATTTTTAATTTTTCATCAAGTGACCATCAATATTATACATCATATGAACAACATAAATAATGAGCATCATATGAACAACATAAATAATGAGCATCAATCACACATAAGATATACATAGAGATGAATTTTCATGAGGAAACCCATAAAGGGAGAAAACCTCTTCTTCTTCGAAATGATAGGCAGTCTTTTAAGTTTTGTACATCATATATGTTTGAGCACCAACTCAAAGTGAGACTACTACCTATGTTTTACAAGCTCCAACTTGTTGAGAGAACCAACACTCTGGCTTCTCTAGCACCGACTAGAAAGAAGCACCAACTCCCTGAATGTTCCAGCATCGAATGAATGGAAGCACCTACTTCCACTTATACAAGCATCAACTTGCATACAGAAAACTCTGTGTTTTCCCAAGCACCACCCTGCCACCCTATTTTCTAGCCACAAGTAGATGGAAGCTACAACTCCCAATATTCAAGCACCAACTCGAATATCAAAGGACCACAATCCCCCCTAGCACCACCCTACCTCCCTGATTATAAGTAAAATGATTGAATAACCAACAAAGCAGGTGTTTCAATTCTTACCACTTCTCTTCTGTCCTGCAATTCTTCTATGCTTCTATCTTTTCCGCAATTCTTCTCTGCTTCAAGTTGTTATGCAATTCTTCTCTTGCTTCTGTCTATTCAACATCTGTTACTCATCTTTGAGTTTTATCTCACAATGCACATACTGTCGGTCTCACACTGCACATACTATAATTTTTCCTTTCTTACAGTTCAACTCATTTTTCATTCATAAAAACCAACAATTCACAATCACTTGATCTTTCTTTTATGCACTTCATAGAAATTCAGTTACACCTCGAATATGTGGGCCAACAATGCTTCAAAAACTTAATCACCAACCATCCAAGAACCATGATTCGGTTCTGGTAACTGAATCGTAACTGAATAGTTAATCACAAAGATCAACAATAGCCCTTCAATCAGATGCTCAAATAACCAACACCGTTGGATTAAATCTACAAGATCTTGTGTTTATCCCATATGCCCACTCATTGTGACCATGGGCCTAATCAAGATGCATTTCGCATTTTTCATTTCAACAATCCTCTGTCGAAGGGTCTCGACGCTCCAAGTTGCGATCCATGAAATGGAGCTTAGCTCCACTAGCTCCTCCCTCTCACATGACCATCAGGGGTGACCACAGCCTACATCAAAAGGCATTTCGCATTTCACGAACTTATGAACTTCATCAAGCCTGATCAATGGTCGAGACCTCCAATGATCCAATAGTACATATCTCATCGCAATCTCACATTTTGGGATTCCTGTGACCAAGGGTCTCGACACTCCAAGTTGTGCTCCTCGAAATGGAGCTTAGCAATTAGCTCCTTCCCTTAAGCCTTCGACGATGTGACCTTGTCTATGACCAGGGGCCAGAACTTATCATGATTTCGCATATAGCGAGTTGCAAGGTTAGAGCATTTCCTTCCTTTGACTTTTCAGTCAGTGAAAAGTTAATCCCTTGCCACATGTTCCTCTTGGATCAGCAGTCAAGATCTTATCGTCATTTCACAACTTCACGGGCCTTTGTCATGCCTGATAAACGGTCCATGATCTCCCTTTTATCAATGACTTAGATTAAGTCATGGTTTCACATTTCACGATTTCATCATTCTTGTCGTGAGTGTCATTGACACCTCTAACTCCCAGTATCCGAAATTCCGAAATGGAGTGAGGTCAACGGTCCACAATTGTTTGCAAGGGGAGATGAGGAAGCTCAATCCACCTCCCTTTAAGGGTGAAAGAGAAAGGTAAGATGATGTCGAAGGATGGTTTCTTGGTCTCAAGAGATATTTCTAGCTGCATAACTATTCATCCAACCTGGAAGCCATGATTTCCACCTACCACTTACATGGAAAATATGCAATATGGTGGGACCAACTGAAGCAAGTGGAGCACATTAATGAGAGTAGGATCACTTGGAAGCAGTTCAAGAAGTACTTCCAAAAGGAGTACCACTCAAAGAATTTATATGACAAGAAAATGTAGGAGTGCTTTGAACTCTGGTTGGGAAGCATGACTATGGTAGAATACAAGAAGAAGTTCTTGGGCTTGTTAAAGTACGTCAGTTTCATTTGTGATGAGAAAGTGAAAATATAGAGATTTATAAGTGGATTTCTAGCCTTTTGTAAGGAAAATATCAAGTATGATGAACCCAAGACCTTGATTGAGGCCATCAAAAAGGCTAAATACATGTATGAGCAAGGCCAGGGAAGAGAATCTCTTCATAAATATTGGAAGGACAAGAAGAATGCGAAGTCTGGGTAGAGGAGGAAAGGATTCAAACCTCCCTTCAATGGGAGTGAACCTAATAAAAATCATCAAGATCAATATGATAAAGGGGATTTCAAGAAGGAGGACTCCATGGAAAAAATTTGAGGACTAGCAATCCAATGTTGGGGATGCAAAGAAAATCACCTGTATAAGGATTTCCCACACAGAAAGGATAGAGTGAAGACTGTGCACAACATCCAAGATGATACAATAGTGGGAGATATGGGAAGAATCTATGTAGATTTAAATGATCGACAAGTAGAGTACCAATCCAATATGATCCAGGTGGAAGGTAAGATCATAAGTTAGCCTGTTTCTATTTTGATTGATTCAGGAGAAATTCATTGTTACATTGATCCCAAGATAGTGGATAGATTATGTTTGGAGAAAAGTAAACTTGGAAAAGAAAGTTTGGTTCAGTTAGCCACTGGAACCAAAAGAAGAATCCATGATATGGTCAGATGTTGTTCCATAAGTCTTAATGGCGTGAATACTAGTACTGATCTAAATATCATACCATTGGGGTCTTATGATGTTCTGATTGGGATGGATTGGTTGGACAAGCATCATGTTGTCCTAGATTGTCATAACAAGACATTGACATGCCTTGATGGAAATGGAAAACAAAGCACTTTGAAAGGAGTTCCAAGGCCCATATCTATAAGGGAGATTTCGGCCTTATAGCCGAAAAGATGTTTTATAAAAGGATGTCAACTGTATGTAGCCCATGTGGAGGATCGAGTTGATACAAAGGGGCCAAGCCTTGAAGATTTCTTAGTGCTACAGGAATTTGAATATGTATTCCAACAAATACCCGGATTTCCACCAAGAAGGGAGATAGATTTCTCAATTGATTTAGTGCCAGTAGTTGCCCCAGTGTCAAAAACACCTTACAGAATAAACACACCATAACTAAAAGAATTACAAATGCAGTTGGAAGAATTGTTGAAGAAAGGGTACATACGTCCAAGTTTATCACCTTGGGGAGGACCAATACTTTTTGTCAAAAGGAACGATGGAACCTTGAGGCTGTATATTGACTTTCAACAACTGAACATGTACACGATAAAGAACACGTATCCTTTACCTCGAATTCATGAACTCTTTGATCAACTAAGAGGAGAAAATATATTTTCAAGGATTGACCCAAGGGCAGGATACCATCAGGTAAGAATCAAGGAAGAAGACATTCATAATACAACCTTTAGAACTAGGTATAGGCATTATGAATTTGTAGTGGTTCCTTTTGGACTGACCAATGCACCAGTTGTGTTCATGTGCTTAATGAATGGCATATTTAGAAATTATTTGGACAAGTTTGTCATAGTATTCTTGGATGACATACTTATCTACTCCAAGTCAGAAGAGGATCATGAACATCACTTAAGGTTGGTGTTGCAAGTATTGAGATAACATCAGTGGTATGCCAAGTTGAGTAAGTGTTCTTTTTATAAAAAGTAGATCCATTAATTGGGACACATTATTTTAGAACAAGGCATAGTAGTAGATCCATAGAATATTGAATCCATTAGAGGATGTCCAACACCCAGAAATGTGTCAGAAATTAGATCTTTTATGGGATTAGTTGGCTACTACCGAAGGTTCATAGTAGGGTTGTCTAAGATTTCTCATCCCATCACTTCTTTGCAAAAGAAGGGAACTAAATTTGAATGGACACCCAAGTGTGAAAATAATTTTAATCCATTGAAGGAGTTACTTACTAGTGCGTCGGTGTTAAAGATTGCTAACCCAAATCAAAGTTTTGTGGTATGTACGAACACATGTAAGGAAGGACTTGGGGGAGTCCTCACTCAATATGGAAATTTCATTGGATATGATTCTAGAAAACTTAAGGAACATGAGAGGAACTATGCCACCCACAAATTGGAACTTGTTTCCATTGTTCACTCCTTGAGGATGTGAAGGAATTATCTCATGGGAAATAAATTCAAATTAAGGACATACCACATTGGTCTGAAGTATCTTTTTGAACAATCAACCTTTAATACCAGGCAAACAAGATGGCTGAAATTTTTAAGTGAGTATGACTTTGATATCAAGCATATCAAGGGAAAGGAGAATAAATTTGTTGATGCACTTACTAGAAGACTGCATCTCATGCATGCTACTGCTGTCAGTATGCATCAGTCAGACTTGAAGATCATAATTTTAGATGGTCTTATTACAGATCAACATTACCTACAGGTAAGGGAAGACTTAAAACAAGGAAATGAACAATAGAAAGTAAAGGAGTAAGATATAAAGGAAGATGGATTACTCATGCATAAAAATAGAATCTATGTTCCTAGTTCCAGAGGACTGAGGAATTTGTTAGTGAAGGAAATGCATGATGTTCCTTGTGTTGGACATCTCGGTTACCAGAAAAACATTGGAGCATTAAGAAGCCATTTCTTTTGGTCGAGAATGAAGAAGGATGTTGTCGATTACATCGCTCGATGTATGGAATGTTAGAAGGTGAAGGATGAGCATAGGCACCTAACAGGTTTGCTGCAACCATTGTCAATTCCAGAAAATAAATGGGAAGTGATCACCATGGATTTCATCATAGGATTACCCAGAATGAATAAACAACATGATTCAATCATGGTGGT
This sequence comes from Picea abies, assembly GCA_900067695.1. Lineage (NCBI taxonomy): Eukaryota > Viridiplantae > Streptophyta > Pinopsida > Pinales > Pinaceae > Picea > Picea abies. The sequence continues at coordinate 4,983 of CBVK0100154514.1, forward strand.
GGTTGACAAGTTAACAAATACTACTCATTTTCTGCCCATGAAGAAAACACATACAACAACTAATATTGCAGAAATTTTCATGAAGGAAATTGTTAGGTTACATGGGATACCTAGGAAAATTGTCTGAGATAGAGATGTCAAGTTTACCTCCAATTTCTGGAGGGGATTTTTTAAAGGATTTGGCACAATTATAAAATTTATCACATCACATCATCCCCAGACATATGGGAAAACAAAGAGAGTCACTTGAATAATTGAAGACATGTTGAGAATGTACGTGATGGATAATCCATCTAAATGGGAAGATTACATACACTTGGTTGATTTTTCATATAACAATGGGCATCAAGCTCCATTGAGAATGATCCCATTTGAATCCTTGTATGGTAGGAAATGAAATACTCCAGTGAACTGGTACAACCCATTAGATAGAGTGGTACTTGGGCTGGATTTGCTCGAGGACATGGAAGACCAGGTGGTCAAGATTAAGAAGAATTTAAAGGAAGCTCAAGATAGACAGAAAGTTTATGCATACAAAAACATGACAGCTAGATAATTTAAAGTAGGGGAGCATGTACTTTTGAAAGTGAAGCCCAAGAAAATATCTTTTAAATTGGGTAGTTGTACAAAGATGGAAGCCAGATTCTGTGGTCCATTTGAAATATTGGACATAATAGGGCCAGTTTCATACATGCTTGCATTGCCTGATTCCATGATTGTGCATAATGTATTTCATGTATCCTTACTAAAGAAATATGTACATGATCATAACCATGTTATTGATTCACGTCTAATTCAGGAATAGACAAAGGGAGACTTTGAGGTTCAACCAATCTAGCTATTGGACATAAAAGTCAAAATGATCTAGAATTGAGTTATAGAACTGGTAAAAGTTCAGTGGACCTGCTACGGTCCTGAAGATGCTACTTGGGAGCATGAATATGCTATGCGGGCAGAGTACCTACAACTCTTTGAATAAATTTGAGATTTTGATTTCTATTTTGTATATGCATTGAGGACAATGCCAAAATAAGGGGGAGGGAAGTAACGCCCCAGGTTTTGAACCCCCATTTTAAATAATGTATTGTTACAATGATGAGAGGCCAAAGTGACCAAACAATTATTGAAGGGCCAGTATGCCCAATAAATGTAATGTTTTGATCATTAACAATAATAAACACATCGTTGGTTGTTAGATGGACAAGGACTAGAGTTATAAGGGGATATTATTCCACAAGAGAGGGAGCTTGAGGGAATAAGTGTTATTCCTATATTTTTATTACCCTTTTTGTCTAAGGGAGGGGATCAGTTACGTGAGCTTCTTGGGGAAGGCCAGGAGGTTCTTGTTTCCCCACGAGGTTACTTAAACCCGCCTCTGGTCTGATGGGTGGGGGTTTGACTGAGGACTTGTTTGTTGTTTTCCCATTCACTCACCCACTCTTTTCCACACATAGTCCCATGAACGCAGTCTCGTGCACCCCCTGACCCATTCATCGACCCATCCTCACCTATGTCTTGGCTTGGAAAAGAAAAAGGAAACGAAGCTGCTAAATAATTAGCCACATGATAGTTGCTTGTACTGGTCATTGGTGTGATCTAGCCATGACCTATGGCCTACATGTATGAAATGTGTTGGCATGTACCCTATTTTTCTCACAACTATGAGTCCTAAGAGTTCCAGCATTGATATTCTTGAGAAGTTGTGTTGGAATCTCTAGTAGGAAGGAGAAGGACTACCTGAGGGATTGTGTGGTAGAGAAGGGTGGACAACCACTCTCTCGGGTGGCACAGGCTGGGTAGAAGAGAGTTGGGTACTTGGATTGTTGTGGGTGTTGGGAAACCTATGAGATATTGAGAGATGGCTGGTTTGGGAACCCAATTACACTCTAGAACCATCCTTGTGGATTCATATTCCTGGATCGGGGGTGACACTGTTGTTGAAATTTGGAGCAGTAGTGTCTACGGTTGGGTGGAACGTCCTTGGTCTACAACTTGTCGGTGTGATCTTTCATAAACATAAGATCTCTTTGTCATGATACTAATATTTGTGTATGAATGTATTCCTTTGTATAATTTAGTTATCATTTACATGAATGATGAATGTATTTCCACTGTGTATAATTATTTATTGTTAACTAAATCTTTAGAATATGCATGCTTTCCAGATATTACTATGCATGTCGTTAATTATGTTGTCTTATGCATCATTAATAACTAAAGAACGTATCAGTAAGAGAAACAAGTCTGTGGTCGGGCTTTGCACGCATACCTTCGACCCTCAGGCCGAGATCCACGCAGGATCGATCTCCACAACTGTGCTAACATGGAACAACTCAGTGGGTTCTCGTTGGAACCCAAATGATCCACAAGTCCTTCAAAAAACCCAGCTGTATGAACAAGCACAAGGTGCGAGCTTCACCCTCCTCCAAGCGACCACATCGCTATGACCTCGAGCCAAGCCAAATAGACACCTTTCACATTTCGCGACTTCATGGTTTTCAACGCAAAGTGGCCCGGCTCCTTGTCCTCGGAATTTATGAAATGGTGAACCTTGAAAGGGTCTAATGGCTCCTTGGATCCTCCCTTAAACATTCTCCATGTGACCCGGTCCTATGACCTGGTGCTACTCCCCTGAATGCTTTCAGGGTTTCGCGATATTGTGAGTCAAGACTCCCTGTCTCATGACTCCTTCACTCTTGAACTCTCGGTTGCCGAAATGTCGAAAAGGGCTTAATGGCTCTAGCTCCTCCCTTAGCCTCCATCCATGTGAACACCACTCTGTGACCACACGCTTAACGTCAAAGCGCTACTGGCTTTTGCGATTTGGGGAATCGCGATGCAAGCATTCCTTCTTTCCCTTTCGAATCCCCGGTCCACGAAAATGATGAAATCTCTTTGCTGAGAGATGAACAGCCGAGGTCCTTCTGGAACCGATGACCACGATCTAACTGGATCAACGGCTCGAAATATTTCGGGCCTTTTCCTAAAACCTTGACCACTTGCCACGTATCCTCCTGTGAAAGGTCACAATGCTTTCAGAATTTTTGTCGAGTTCTCTCATTTGATTGTATGAGGGTTAAAACTTGTTCTCCTCTTTCCGGATCCAATGGCTATCGGTCCTTTACGTGAGATATGATGGTCACGATATGATCTTCTTTGCACCTCGTAGGGACTAAATCCCATGCATGTATCCTTGATCCAACGGCTCTCGGGACACTGCTCTCCAGATCCAATGGCTGGCGCAATTTTGGTGATTGCAAGTATGGGGTGCAACCTCCTCTGCTCCTCAAAAACCCCGATTCTTGAATGTGTGGATATCCAAGGGTTTAAACCCCTTGCGCCTTTTCCTGATCCTATGGTTGTCGGGTATCAACATTATATCTAATGGTTTAGATCTATCCTCCTTGCGCTCTCTCCTCCTATGTGCCTAGACGTAGATTCAACGGTCCAGATCTTTCCTCTCAGTGTTGATCCAATGCTAACTATGCTCCTCCTGCTAAGCTTGCGCCTCTTCCCTTCCCTTGGAAGAAATTCGATGCTCAAAGGTCTCTGCCTTTGATGCTTCCCTTGCTATTTTGGTTCCTTTGGGTCTCGTCTGTGTTATAGAAATTCTTCCCCTCCTAAGCTTAGTCAACTAAGAAACCTCGAAAGGTTGCTCGACCTTCTACTCCTTTCTTCTATTGCTCTGTGCACAAAGGCATTGTTCCTCCTGAGCTTAGGGATATAGAATAAGTCCACCCTCACACACTCCTTGTGCTGCTGATATTTCCTCAATCTCAGTGCCAAAGTATTTCTTGAAAAGAAATGCTTCATGCCCTCTAGGCGTTCCTTTGCTCAATGCACACCTGCAGAGCCCACAGAGTGTTCATTAACTCTAGTTGTCTTTGAACTTGACACTTCCCTTTACTCAGAACTCGAAAGAGAGTTCTTCTCGGTGCATTCTATGCACTCACCCAATGCCCTCTTGACAGAGCTCTACAGAACCTACAGTAGTTATGTCTTCCCTGAACTTGAAATAGATTTCCTCTTTTGCACTCCTTACACTCGCTCGATGCCCTCCTGACAGAGCTCTACAAAATCTCATACATTATGTCTTCTCTCTCTGTTCTCTCCTCTGCAAAGTCTCTCCTTCAGGAGGTTCAATGATCCTGGGGGTTTTCCTTTGAGTCCAATATTTCCTCTTGTGCACCCTCCTGGCACGTCTCTGCCTAAATTCCGCAGAATTCAAAAGTGCATTCTATGCACTGGCTTACAATACCCACAGTGTTCTGTCATACAACCTCTTGCATGAAGCCACAAAGAACCAGACCTGGAATCAAAGAACCCAATAGACAACAATTTATGTCTGTAGCCTGCAAATGTGTACAAACATACATCTATGGCATATCATAAGCACATAAAGACATTCATTCAATTACCCAAAATAACATGCAGGAAAAAATGCTCTCTGTTTGTATTAATAAAAATGCCTCTTTACAAATGTGCTCAAGCTCTAACTGCAATAGAGTCACGTCTTCTTCTCTTCTCCCTATTTTCTCTATTCTTAAAAAGAAGATCTCTTTACAAAAAGGGGCTCCTCGAGCACTTCCCTCCATCCTCACCAACTCTCATTAATTATAATGAATTACATTGAATGAGCCATCTAATCTGAATTGGATCTAGATCCCCATAAACCTATTAGCCATTAAGGTGACAGCAACTACAACATGCTTGAAGGCATGGCTTCGGCTCTACCATCCTTTCAAACATTTAATACATTAAATTCAAATTTGAAATTTGAAAGTGAGAGGGTTGCACCTCTCCTCTCCATTGAACGCGTGCTGGTGTGCTGGTTGGTTGGTGCTTGATGACATTGGAGCAATGCTCCTGCATCAGGCTTACAGGTAGCATACCCCGACCTGTTGTTGGGTATGTTACAATGTTGGAAAAGAACTTGTATTTTTGGAGAAACTCTTATGTTGAGGAAGATCAATGGTATTTTTTTTAAGGATCTCATATTCTCCCTTACAGTTTTAAGAGATTCAAATGAGGTCAATACCTATTTCTTCCTTAGAATCTTGACAATCTAGTCTATAACACATTGAATTTATGGGATGCATACTTTTCTAATTATTTTCTTGTTCTTATGAGTTTGACAACTACTTCCATCTTTTTAGATAACTCTTCTAATTTCTCCTTATCTATATCCCTTTATTTTAATATTTTTGATAAGTGGTCTTATTCTTACTCAATATGTTCATGATTTGAAATTTTAACCACCCTTTTATTTCAATTCTAGATGTAGGGGCATCTTTGTCATAAAAATATTTATGCTCATGATGAAAGTCAGTTGAAGGTGTATTATGTCTTGTAGTGGTCAAAAGAAATTTGAACTATTTAAGCAATGCAGGTCACACAAAGGGATAGGAAAAGATAATAGGTACTAAACAAGATAGCGAGCTACAAGGTAATAGACATGATAGTGGGATCTCACAAGCTAGGTATGGGATACACAACACATTGATATGTTGAAGAGTCAAACAATCCAATTCACCGAGATCAAACAAGTTCAAGGTAAAACTCACATCGTCAGTATGAAATACTGGTACCAAGGGAAACCACTACAATGTATGTATACCACACCTTAGAGCCAACAAAATATCATCAACTTTGTGTAACAAATTATTGGTTATCTATCCCCGCTAGTGCAGCCATATTCGGAGGGAACTTTCATTTTTCCACAAATATATATCGCATCAGTTGTCCTTTGAGTATTCCCAAGAATGATTTAGCCATTAGCTCCAATTATCTCAGGAGTTCTAGTTCCACAATCCAATGGACCTTTCCAGTATATGAACCATTTCTTATAGCTCAGAGTCCATAAGGCATCCCAAACTCACTCGGAAGGGGCTCCCAGACTCACTCGGAATGGGACCTAATGGAAAATTCATGATAGTCACCAAACATTCTACGAATGTGCTTCGAAGTGTTTGTGGTATGCCAACTCTCACAACTAATAGCTAGTGTTCTTATTGCCATGGATCAAAAACTGTTTTGATGTAGACAGTTCAATTCTTCATGTTGCCCCCTCTATTGTCTATTATGGCTTGTGTCTTTCTCGCTATAAATCCAATTGAATTAGAAAGGAGGAAGACAATGGTCATGGCCAATGGAGCCAATCCTTGGGGACAACCATTGGGAGGTGTCGAGTAACTAGACCAAATTCTATCTCTAGGGTTTGTCCAAGTTAGTGGTCAAATATTTTGACTACATGCTAACAACAAAGCGAGCTTGAAGAGTGAGAGTTCGAGAGCCTAGAAGGATTAATCCCAAATACATCCTAAGCTTCTCGGCTCGATTCATTCCAAGACCTATGTGAGGCTAAAACCAAATCCCCTACTAATGATTTGTTCTTGCTCAAGGAGGGATGGAACTACAACTAATTTTGATGATTTGATATTACTCAAGAATTGTCTGGATACTCCAATCAATATGATTCAATCCTTCATTCTAAAACTTGGGCCTGTTTGCCCCTAATATTTTGGGTTATTTTCTAGATTGACATGAATCAACACTGCATGATGCAAGGAAGATCAACAATTGTTCCACTATGAAGGAATATTGCACATGTCAACCCAATTTTGTATGCCATTCAAAGGATCGAGAAGACAATTGCAGACGAAATCAAAATGTATCTTTGGGAATATTGTTGAATGATGAAAAAGAACATCCTAAAGGATCGTGAGAAATATTATGGATGAGATGGAAAGTTAGGTTGTATTTCCATGCACCAAGATGACATGCAGATAGAAGAAGAGTGCAATATGTCGATCACTAAAGAGAGCGGAGCGAGAAGAAAGCAAGCAAACATAGTAGAGTGAAAGAAAAAGAGAATAGAGTCCAGTTTTGAAGGGAGTTTAGTCTAAGTTTTGGATGAGTCATATCTGAGTTTTGTAAAGAGTCTCTCTGTGAAAAATTAATATAGAACACATAGCTTAATATAATGTAATGATTTTTTAATAAGGCAAAGAACTTAAGTGTGATTCTATGTTATATGAATATGTCTTTGTATTCATTTTGGAAGTTAATGAATATAATACAAAATCTTGTTTCTCTCTTGAGTTTAATGTAATAAATGTATTGTGAATTGAATGCATTTATGTGTTAATGGTTAAGCATTATTACTGTTCATTTCAATAGGAATGAATCTATGTATGAAAACTTGAGATTTTTTCTTATATTCATTGTCCCTTCATATCAGACATAAGATGTGATGGTCTTAGTGATTCTCATGGTGTCTCGAGTGAAACGTTCTTAGGTCTTCTATTGAAGGTTGAATATGTTAAGCATAGGAGTTTTGTTTTTCAAATATTGACAAACCCTATGTCTTCAACCGACCACCAATAAGAGAGATGCATGAAAATGATGGTAGTAGTGAAATATCTTTCCACTACTAAGATTCCTTGGAGGTTTCAACATTGATATTTCCTAACCAATAGCACTAAAGATCTAGAAAGAAGTCAAATATCCTAAGTGATCCATTTTAGAGAAGGGGGTGCATTTCCTTGGATTTTCCAATCTAAAGGGGAAAGAGAGCTAGTAAACTAGGATATTTTTGTGGTTGAGAAAACTGTGAGAGCTTGATAATTTTTTGGTTTGTGTTTTAGAGTCTACCTAGGACCCTTCCTTGTGAATTCATGGCCTTGGCTTAGAGGTGTTATAAGGTAAAAAGTTAATTTGCAAAAAAGATTAAGTTTTGGTGGAATAAATTGTTAATGTGTTTTCTCTTTAAATGATATTTTTAGCGCATATTAATTATCTATGTAAAGTGTTTATAATTTTCATAATTGTTGTTAACATTATGCCTATCATATTAACCATTTATTTTATATATTTTCATGCTTCTTGAATATTTCATGTTGTTGTATAATGTTTCTTGATTATTGAAGAATAATATCAAAATTTTTGAATGCTTAGGGTTATCTCGGTAGATGGGTACATCACTTATTGGAATTTGAGAAAATTTGTAGGTTTGATAGTCATGGGTACATTATAGATTGTTATCAACATGATATTTGTAGTGCTTGGGCCATATGGAGGGTGTGAAAGGCCAAGTGAAAAGGTTTTTGGACTAGTCACGAGTGGAGGCATTTGATTGAAAATAAGCATTTTTGAGAAAATTGGAAAAAATAGATTTTTTTTTTGTACATTAACTTCAGTGATGAAATGGAAGCCAGAATTCGAGGGACATAGTGGTGGTGACACGAACTTCCATGGTGGTTGCAGGGAAATGGTGACTATTGTTAGCGTGAGTGGTGAAATAGTTCCACGACAAGAGGGGTGGCACGATAACACCACAAGTTGTATAAGAGATTTTGTGAGCGATTTTACAAATGTTCCAAAATATTTGAAATGGATGTGGAGCTGCCACGTATACAAGGGTGGTAGTGTGATGTCAGATATATTTTCTCTAACCTCCCAATAGTTTCAACCTCCCATATCTACATTAACGGTTTGTCAACTTCAATCCTCCCTGGTCAGATATAGGGAGAAGGAATGATGCATGCAAGGATAAAGATGTGGGATGGGACTAGCACATCCCCACATCCCATAAATGGTTTCCATGTGGCATAGGGTGGGTTTGGGGCAGTAATATAAATTAAAAAAATAAAGAAAAGAAATAAGTGAAATGGGAAAGGAGAGAGAGGGTATAGTGAGGGAATATGTTTAGTTAGGTTTAGGTTGGATGGATCGGTTACATGAAATCCCCCAAGTTCTCTTGGACGCATGTTGCCACATCAACATCCATGTCAGAATATTGAGATAGATGATAACCTATGTTTAAAAAATAACTAATTCGAGAGACAAAATCATATTTTTTCAATGTAGGAGAAGAATAACTAATATTGAGATGATTTTTTTGCATTATGTCCATAGTGAATAAATATACCAAAGTGTCACTAAGGACCACTAGCCATTTTTTCTTGAATTTTCTGGAAAGTTTAAAACAATTATTTCTAAAGATATATATTAAGCTGGCTATATGGCCGATACTAGAATGAGATGAATTTTTTTATGGAGAGTGAAAAAAAATACATAAAAACACCCAATGAAGGAATTGGCCAAATTCCAAAGTGTTTGGAATTGAGATGCTAACATTGCTCGGGGATTTTTTGGATTTTCAGAGGAATAAAAGGGAACCCAAATAAAAAAATCTATAAAATTTTAAGTACATCACATTTTATACCCTCACAAATCTAGGCCACTTTCTTTTGTTTAAGTTTTTCTAGAAGTGGAGATAACTAGTTTTCCTAAACATTCTAAGTTTGGAAAAATTGTGAAAAAGATAAAGTTGTAGATTCAAAATTGTTGTAGAATATTTCTAGAGAAGCATATGGATAATACAATTTTTTTTTTTATGTTCACAATCGTGAATATTAATAGTTTTGGAAACAATTTTTTTCTTTTTAGTTGATGTATTTTCTTTTGAAGATGACAATTTTTTTCCTGCTAGTCAAATTGCACCACTAAAGAAAATGCACAAATTTGGTGAAATTGCAATTTTCAGGAAGCCATAACTTTGCGCTTGGAGATAAAATGAGAGAACATGAAAAGTCATTGGATATCTGATTCATCAGAGAATAATCATTAAATACTATAATTTTCAGAAGAATCATATGATTCTTCATGAATTTAGAAGAAAAGGATCATATAGAATTAAGTGACAATTTTTTTATAAGTTGCATAAGTCTAACAAGAACGATTGGTTGAACATTTTGAAAAACTAAGGATACAAGAAGATACATTCAAGATCAATATTGTAGATTAGATACATGGAGGATGGACAAATATACTATAGTCATGAGAGATAATCCAAAGGCTAAAATATTAGTTTGGGTAGTGGGGAGACATAATCTAATGCATAAGCGAGCATAGTGAAACTATAAGAATTGGTAGAGACTTATAGAGATGATAATGAGAATATACTAAGATATTTGTTCATCATGGGTGTTAAGATTTTTGACATTGGAGGATGAAAATAATTGGGGACACAATTTTGTAGAAGATAAAATTTGCTATCTAATAAACACCATTTTCAGGTTTTTAGAACCCACAAACCCTCCACAATTTTTTTTTGGACACGTGGCTCACAAAATCTTTTATTAGGAGAAAAAATGTTGGTATAAGAACCATCTCGATGTATGCTAGGATCTCTTTACCTCTTTTTCTTTGAATTCCATTAAAATTTTCTATGTGGGTATATATTGTTTCCAAGACAATTTATGGGTGGAGGGTTTGCTGTGATTTGAATATTATATTTTCAGATTTTTTTTTTGTTCTGGCCTAAAAAGTGGATTTATTGAACTTATGTATATACATTTAAAGGAACTTCCATACATTCTTATTTGTTTCTTTACTGGTCATTTTGTTTCGAAGGGTTAGCATGGATATGTTCATAATTTTGAGTGCATATGATTTTATGATATATGATAGAGAAGGAATATTGTGATAGGCTTTTATGATGGAAAGAAATATAAATATAATTTCCATATTTTTATTGTTGACTGAGTTCATATTGATTAATGAACCATTACAAATGTATACTTGGACTTGCTCTATGATCTTAGTGTGTTTCAAACTCATGATATGTTATAAACCTTGTAAACCATTCTACCATTGTATGTTCTTAGTTTTTATCCACCTTCAAAGACAAGATAACTATGTATTTGGACACTAATAAGACTGATAGAGTAACATATAGATTAAGAGGTCGTAAATAATTTCCAATTATACAATGCAATATACCGATGGATTTAAAGAATGTTGTTACCAATCGATATTATCGTAAACTAGTTCAAGACGATATAGGTGTTAGATTTTCATTAGTTTTCTTAATATTATATTTACCATAGAATCTTGATATTCTTTTAACATTCAATAAACATGTACTGAAATATATAAGAAGAAGATAAACAAGTACAAGACGACACAAATATTTATCCCGGGAAGAACCCAACCAACTTTTCTTAGAGAATATTCCAATACAACAATGAACAAGATCTATTCACAAGAGAAAACCAACAATCAAGAAACCTTGAAAATAAATACTTATATCTTCTTATTATAAAACCCTTGAGAGGTTAGACAACTAAGTAGTACCAGAGAATAATCATAAAATAGGTGCATCACTAGAGAAAGATAGTGCACCAAAAAAATGGAAACTATTAACTGAAAATGCAACTGCAACTACAAATGTAATTGACATTGGAACTGCAATTGTAATTGGCATGAAGCAACTGGGAATAACCACACAATATAAGTGAAACTATAACAAAGGTATCACAAAAGAGAAACCACCAAGAGACACCAGTAATATCCTTCCCAAGTAGGGTGCAGTCTCCAAGAAAACTAAAAACCATAAATAGTGAAACTACTGCAATTGGAGATAAAACTCCCTAGTGCACACTACATAATGGGACTTATGTGACTGTATAAATGAAATGACCCAAAATTGTATTTATAATAATATGGGCACTTGTCTAGGGTGGAATTCTTATTCTGGGTCTTCCAATTTACTTTATTATTTCTGTGGGCCGACTTCTCTTCCTTGGAATGATATTTACACTTTAATTATTTCCTATGTAGTACTAGTTGATTTATATACTACCATGCCATTAGCCATACCTATAGTCAATAATATCTATTGCTATGCAACAATCAACTAGTAGCACATAGCTACTATCATTACATCAACTAGAGTTATAGTCTCATAATGAATCTATTAGAACAAACCTACTTCCATAGTATCTGACATGACTATGCTACGATGTTTCTCCTATCCTAGTAGTCACACTCACACCCATCCACTAGGAAAGAATAATACATTACTCCCTTCGTCACTCCACATGACTCATATGGGAAACCCTTTTCCAAAGGGAAATCTGCTAGAGGAGAAACATCACACCTTCCTCTCAATGAGAGTGAACATTTTTCATTTCACGCCAATATTTTCTATGAAAAACTCATTCTTCACTCTAGGCTTGGTGATAATGTTTTTTATATGCTCATCTATGGGTATGTAACGGAGCTCCACAACTCCTCTCTACACCATGTATCATATGTAATGGTATTTTATCTCTATATGCTTTGACTTTTCATGAAAAATATGATTCTTTGAAAGCTTCACACAACTTTGATTATCATAATGTATCAAAGTTCACTCTAACTCTAGATAAAATAACCCTGCAAGAAACTTCCAAAGCCACATTGTTTCATGGATTGAAACACTCAATGATATATACTCTTCCTATGTTCTATTCAGTGTCATTTACATCTAAATAAACATCCCTCTTGATTCCCAAAAGTGCAACATGAAGTCTAAATAAACATTCTTCTTGATTTCCAAAAGTGCAACATGAAATCCCTGTAGGAAAATGAGTTGGAATGCATTATTACTTATAGATATATTAAGAATACTAAATAGATGGGACCCCTTTGGAATATGAATAAGGAAGATAAATGGCTCCTTTTGTAAAGGTCATTAAATTGCACTCATGATTATCTTACAAGAAGAATTTAATAGTTTGTAAAGAAAAAGAAAATATGCTAACATAGTTGTATTTGCAATTAATGGATGTTAGGTGTATTAGCAATTTTATTTTAAGGGAACAAAATGTTTATTTGATTAGACATTTTTTTATACACATAGGCTTTGACATATTATTCAAATACTAAGTGCAGACTACATTCAAACTTATAATATATTTGGGAAATTGATTGTTATGTAGCATAATAATCCTCCATTATCAAGATATGTGGTTTTAGAACCCGCAAACCCTCTGCAAAACATTTTTGGAGACATGGCGCACAATCTCCTTTATTAGGTGAAAAATGGATGGTATAAGAACCATCTCGATCTATGTTAGGATCTCTTTACATTTTTTTCTTTGAATTCCACTAAATTTTTTTATGTGGGTATATATTGTTTCCACCCCGATTTATGGGTGGAGGGTTTGCTATGATTTGAATATTATGTTTCTAGTGTTTTTTTTTCTATTGTCACCTAAAAAGTAGATTTATTGAACTTATTTCTATACATCTAAAGGAACTTCCATGTATTGTCGTTTGGGTGCTTTACTCGTCATTTTGTTTCGAAGGGTTAGCATGGATATATTCATAATTTTGAGTGCATATGATTTTATGTTATATGATAAAGAAGGAACATTGCGATAGGCATTTATCATGGAAATAAATATAAATATAAGCTCTATATTTTTATTGTTGACTAAATTCAGATTGATTAATGAACCAGTAAAATTGTATACCTCAACTTTCTCTGTGATCTTAGTTGGTTTCTGACTCATGATATGTTATAAATTCTGTAAACCTTTCTACCATTGTATGTTCTTAGTTGTTTTCCACCTTCAAAGATGAGCTAACAATGTATTTCGACACCAAGAGGACTGATAGAGTAACATATAGATTATGAGGCCATAAATCATTTCCAATTATGTCATGTAATAGAATGATGGATTTAAATAATGTTGTTATCAATCAGTATTATCGTAAACTAGTTCAAGATGATGTAGGTGTTAGATTTTTATTAGTTTTGTTAATATTATATTTACCATAGAATTTTGATATTCTTTTAACATTCAATAACCATATACTGAAATATATAAGAAGGAGATAAACAAGTACAAGATGAAACAAATATTTATTCTGGGAAAAACCCATCCAACTTTTCTTACAATGAATATTCCAATACAACCATGAACAATATTTATTCACAAGAGAAAACCAACAATGAATCAACCTTGAAAATAAATACTTATATCTTCTTATTATAAAAACCTAGAGAGGTTAGACAACTAAGTAGTACCACATAAATAGAATAAGATATGTGCATCACTAGAGAAAGATAGTGCACCATAGAAATGGAAACTAGTAACTGATACTGCAATTGTAAATGCGACAACAACTGTAACTGCAAATGCAATTGGCACTCGAACTGCAATTGTAATTGGACACTCAAACTGCAATTGTAATTGGCACGAAGAAACTTTGAATCACCAAACAATATAAGTGCAACTCTTACAGAGGTATCACAAAATATAAACCACCAAGAGCCACCAAGAATATCCTTCCCAAGTAGGGCACATTCTCTAAGAGAACCAAAAACCATAAATAATGAAACTACTACAACTAGAGCTGAAAATACCTAGTGCAAACTACAGAAGAGGAATTATGTGATTGTACAAATGATATTTACACTTTAATTATTTTCTATGTGGTGCTATTTGATTTAGCTACTAGCATGCCATTAGCCATAGCCATAGTCAATAATCTCTATAACTATGAAACAATCAACCAGTAGCACATAGCTACTACCATTACATCAACTAGAATTATAGTCTCATAATGAACCTAGTAGCATGAAGCTACTACCATAGTATCTGACATGACTATGCTATGATGTTTCTCCTATCCTAGTAGTCTCATTCACACCCATCCACTAGGAAATACTAATACATTACTCCTTTAGTTCATCCACATGACTGATATGGGACACCGTTTTCCAAAGAGAAATCTTCTAGAGGAGAAACAACACACCTCCATCTCAAGGAGGGTGGAAATTTTTCATGTCACATAAATCCTGTCTATGAAGTACTCATACTTCACTCTAGGCTTGGTGAGAATGTTTTCTATATTCTCATCTATTGGTATGTACTAGAGCTCAACAACTCCTGTCTGCACCATGTATCATATGTAATGGTATTTTATCTCTATATGATTTGACTTTTCATGAAAAATATGATTCTCTGAAAGATTCTCACAACTTTGATTATCATAATGTATCAAAGTTGGCTCTAACTCTAGATAAAATAACCCTGCAAGAAACTTCCAAAGCAACATTGTTTCATGGATTGCAACACTGGATGCCATATACTCTTCCTATGTTGTATTCAATGTCATTGAAGTCTAAAGCAACATCCTTGTTGATTCCCAAAAGCACAACATGAAATCCGTGTAGGAAAATGAGTTGCAATGCATTATTACTTATAGATATATTAATAATACTAAATAGGTGGGACCCCTTTGGAACATTAATAAGAAGAAAAATGGCTCCTCTTGTAAAGATCTTCAACTTAGTTGCATTCATGATTACCTTACAAGAAGAATTTCACAATTTTAAAATAAAAAGAAAAGATCCTAACCTAGTTCTATTTGCGGTTAATGGATGTTGGGTGTATTAGCAATTTTATTTTAAGGAAAGGAAATGTTTGTTTCATTAGACATTTTTTTCTACACATAGGCTTTGACATATTACTCAAATACTAAGTGTAGGCTACATGCAAATTTATAGTATATTATTTTCTAAGGTATGGGAATGGGGTGAAGGTATTATAATATTGTCAAGAAATCCCAACTGTTATTTTCCCTTTTATAGAGAAAATACCTTAAAAACAGTTAATCGTAAAATGTGAGAGAGACCGAACATATTCACCCATAAAACATTTTCCAATATCCATATCCTAGTAATACCAACATTTTCTCTAGCCACAACACAACCATGTACCTAAAAAAATAAATGTCGAACTATATTTCTCGTTTGAATTTCTCAAATGTTAAAAAGGAAAGAAACTTCAAATCGAAATGCATTTTTACATGGCCAGAATGCTCTCTATAAATTCATTGTAAACTTTGGAAAACAAACACATTATGCATGTAAACTCTAAGAGACAATAAGATGATTTTATCTTGAGAAGAACTAACATATTTGTTGAATGAAGAGGTAAAATCCATATACATGTAAGAATAATACTGGGAAACCAAAGAGGACAATTACTTTTCCACCAAGGGTTGAGGACAATGGAGGCTCTTCTAACCAGAGAACACAAAACAAGTGAAAAATAATAGTGAAGGTGACATTTTAGAGATAGGGTAATAACGACGTGCAACAAATGTACGTAGCTTATCATCTTCTACATTCAATTCTATCAATCACAACCAATGATAGAGAACACTTGGCCTCCAAACATTCCTTGCAAACCTTCAAGCTCAAGTTTGATACATGAATCTAATAAATTATATGTCCATCACACACTTAGCATTGAAATAAACATAAACCACATATCTTGATAATGGAGTATTACTATACCACATAATCCTCTCATATTATTATTACCATTGTTTGCAAAGTTATGAAGGCCTATGTATTTTGTTTTGCTCTCACTTTAGAATTTTGTAAAAAAGTTGTGATGGGAAGGGATTATTATTTCTCTCCTTGCAACCAAATTTCAAACCGTATTCCCACAATGTCTCCTCAAGGCCATGTTTCCCCATCCAATAAAAATGGTCAAGTAATAAATCAAAACATAGATTCAAAATATTATTTAATTGTTTTGACCCAACCGTTGGAAGATTTATTAAACCCACAAAATCGTGGCTCACTTTGTTATTTATCCATGAGGGAATTCGATCGAATTTTGAAGTTACTGTGGATTTGATGAAATAATGACTACTAGGATTGCATTATGGTTTTGAACCTAGTTTGATTTCGCAACAGTGATTTTTTGGTTATGGTGTAATTTTTCCAAAAATTTTTTGTCGACGGAATGCTTCACTAGTTTAAAATGAAATCTAAGGTTTTAAAAAAAAGAAATTGAAACTTACAAAGTTTGATAGTTATGATATTTCTATTGAGTTTGATATTGAGAATATTAGAAGTTTCCATGTCATAGACCCTGCATATTGAGGTTTTAAAGAAAATGGACATGGCTCAACGAAATTTTGTATTTGGGGATTTTGTCATTTTAGCATGGAAGTAATTGGCTTGGTGAACAGTGGTAAATCATAGATGTTTTAAACAAAGGGTATTAATTTTGGTCATGAAATTGACTAAATGATAATTTATTACGCCGAAAGGTGTACACCTATTGACAATGGGCACAATTAATGATCTTTTAACCTTATTTAACCTTAAACCCTAATCTGATGGCTATGCATTGAAGATGCTAGCATATTCTTAGTTGTCCTCCAAAATCAATGGATCAGATTTATTGTTCATAACTTTCTTGCATTTATTAAGGCATCCGTTAACATGTTTACTTTTTAACATTTACCTAATCACATTAAAAAATTATTGTAAAGATATGTAATTGCCATGTTCCATTTATCAACCTAATATAGCCAAATGTTTCATATTACCACAGAGGGATTACCACAAACATTTTATATTGGAGGTACATGTTCTCAGTATATTGGGGGCACGCGTTCTCAGCCGCTACCCTTCAACGTTCTCAGCTGCGAGTTAGCGACTGTGCTAGTAATATGGAACAGTAATCGTATCATTCATCGTCTCATTCAGAGTGAATGTTTCATTTTCCACTCATTATATGCCCACCATATTCCCAATAACATTTAATTTATTCCATGATATATTATTATGAATTTCATTTTTAAGACTAAAGGATAGAACATAATTGAATGGTGATATAAAATAGAAATTATAATGTGGATGGTACTTATTTTATGAGGATAAAGCTTCTTCATTTTCCCCCCATTTTATACATTGATATTTTGTTCCTATCCATGATATCATTTTTCATTCATTACAAAGCCCCTCATTTTCCTGATGATCCTTTAATTCCCTGTTCTAATGCAATTGTTTATTAAATTCAATATGTGATGGATTGTATCAATTGATGGATTTCATATGCTTCTGTTGTGAATGATAGAGCTAACATTTTGATGTTATCTAGGCAGAGTATTAATGAATTGATAGTTAAAAGTTTTTCGTATTTTTATTTGAATCTTTCTTTATGATGAATTTCTTTTCAGCAGGAAGTAGAGAAATGAGGCAAACTACCTCTCATAGTAAATGTGGGTTTTAATGTTATTTCTTGAGAAAATATTTTATTTTTTGTGACAAGATGTTTTTGGATAACAAGGATACATTTATACTTGGAAAACATGGATACAATTCTATTTTTGAGCAACATTCATATTTTAATTTTGAAAACTAAAATATTTGGCTATGAGGATGGGAGTTATAAGACCAAGGTTCGAGCATATTTTTTGGTTGTTATATTTCATAGTTTTTTTATTATTAAAGTGATGGAAAATTGAGTAACTGGGAGGGAATATATTTAACTTAAATTTAAACAAGAAAAGTAATGGGTCCCACTTATTTAGTTATTATTTAAAGATAGATCCTTATTTATTTATTATTATTTACTTGTCTCAAGTTATTGGTTAAGCTAACTAAATAATAACAAAAAAATGTAGTTGATGAATAAGCTAACTTTTCATGGGAAAACCCAAAACTAGGGGGAAAACCTAGCTAATGTTTCTTAGAGAGAATATTCCAATACAATGATGAACAAGCTCTATTCACAAGAGAAAACCAACAATGAAGAAACCCTGAGAATAAATAGTTATATCTTATTCTTTTGAAACCCTAGTGATGGTAGAAAATTGAGTAGCACCACTAAAATTATATAGGATAGGTGCATCACTAGAGAAAGAAACCACACCACAGAACTGGAAATTGGTAACTCCAACTACACCTGTAAATTCAACTTCAAATGTAATTGCAGCTACAAATGCAACTGCAACTGTAACTAGCACGAATCACATAGGAAGCACCACACAATCTTAGCACAACTCTTCTAAAGCTAGTGCGAAAGAGAAACCACGAGGATCCACCAAAAATATCCTTCCCAAATAGTGTGCACTCTCCAAGAGAACGAGAAAATAGAAATAGTGTAATTGTTACAACTCCAACTGAAACTCTCTAGTGTGCACTACATAAGGAGAACTGTGTGACTGTATAAATGAATTGACCCAAAATTGTATTTATATGAATTTGGGTGCATTTCTAGGGAAGACTTATTATTATGTGTCTTCAAATTTACTTTATTATTTTTGTGGGAGACTTCTCTTCCTAGAAATTATATTTCTACTTTAATTATTTCACGTGGGTTAAATTCTCTTCTGTGGTCTTCTATTTCACTTTATTATTTTTTGGGTGTTCTACAATTTCTCAATAGTCTTCCTTTGACTTCTTAAAATCTTCTTCTTCTTTAATTTTTTTTTTTTTCACAAGGGAATACCTCGCACAACTACAAAAACATCAACAATAGGTTTATGCCTAAACTAATCCAACAACATAATAAAATGAGTTTTCATATGTGTCCCTTATCACTCATCGGATTAAATAATTGTCATTTGTCTCAACCCAATAAACATGAAAATAATTGGAAACCTCTAATCTTAATGTAATGTAAGCTCAAGGAAAAAACAAGTCAATATAAATATAATTTAAGTTGAGGGAAACTAGCATCCAAGAATGAAATCGCAGACTTTAAAATGATCTCTCTTTAAATATGATTTTGAATTCTTTGAAAAGTGCAACAAAAAAAAAGTCAATCCCCTTTGCCTCACATTTTAAGTATTTAACCCGAATTCTCTTGAGGGTTCTCTTTTTCCCTTTTGTAAGAGATTTTCTACGATGATTCATAACATTTTAGATTATTTGGCATTTAGAATAGTAAATATCTCGTGAGAAACAAAAATGAATCATAACTATTGAGATTATTCATAGGTATTACAAAAGTCGTTGGTATAAAGTTTATCTAGGGTTTTGGAAGATGATGTTTCTTCTTCCTTTTTAATGTTTATTATATGATTTTAACAAATATGCACTACCACACGGTGACACCATGTAGTATGTATGTAATTTAAATGGATATCTCTTTTTAAGTGAGATACTTTGAAATTTATGGCATTTTGAAATTGTATTTATTATATAAATGTTTATTTATATGAACACACTATATTAAAACATTATGATATGTTTATATTTCATTTTATGTGCAAATATTAGATAGAAAGTTTTCTCTATTTGTTTTTATGAGTTTAGAGATATTTGTTTATATTTTTTTTATATATTTTTTATTAAGTTATGTATTTTTTATGTTTTTCTTTTATAATTGATTATTTTGTTGGTTTACTTGATAATAAATTGCTTAAAATAATAATGAGAATACTAACATGCAAAATATAAATATTTTTTATTAAAATAATATTAAAAAACTAAATCATAAATACAAAATAATCTTCAAAAGACTAAATCATAAATACAAATATACAAAATATAAATAATTTTTAATTGAAATTAAATTATTTACTAGAGCATAAAAAATTAAGTAATTGAAAAAATTCAAACAATAATAATAAAAATCAAATCAATAAAAAGTTAAATTCAAAAATTAATAATATTAAATAATGATTTTTTTAAATTAAAAAATGTTTAATAAAAAAAGTTAAATTCAAAAATTAACAATATTAAATAATAATTTTTTTTAATTAAAAAGTGTTCAATGTAAATCAAATTTCTAATAAAACTATACTATAGTAAGAAAAGAAAATATTTTATATTTTAAAATAAATGTCTCATAACAATATATTAAGAAAGACAATATTTTATATTTTGATTGACATTAAGATATTTAAATTTTTAGAAGAGTTAAATATATTTTATTTTTTATTTTTTTATGAAGATTCTATTATCAAAAAATTACTTTTGATGAAAATTTATTTGTTATAAAATAGAATAACAAGAAAAAGAAAATGTTATGGAATGAAAAAATCTATCACTTTTTTGACACTAACACGGGTGAAGATGAAAAACAATTTCTACTCGAGCACTCTTGTATGAACATGTTAGTTGTACGAGAATGCATTAGTTGTATGAATCTATCCAAAAAAACAATACCATGAAATCCATCAGATTTACTCATAAATGGTTTTTAATTAAATATTTTACTACCATAAATCATGTTTGCTTTTAACCCCTTCCTTTATGTTTTCTTAACAATCACAATTTGCAACGCCAAAATGCATACTCTAATTTTGTATATGCTTCTTTGGAAGGGATAGATTTTACAGTTCAATATCATATGTTATAAATGTCTTTAGAAAAAAATATGATTCTAACATTTCTTTTATTTAAAATATTCCATCATTTCAAAGTTCCTATCTTTTTCACAAAAGAAACAATTGGATTTTTTTTTTAAATTTTCCAAAACATATTTTTTGTAATGTGTCGAAGAGAAACCAAACTTCTCATGCGATGAACATGCCCCAAAATTACAATATGACGAACAAAACCATACAAAACAATGTGATGAAAGATTAATGTAAAAATGTGTCGAACATAGTAACGTCACACGGTGACGAAAACAGTAACGTTGCAATCTCACAAACATAGTAACACTGCAAAATGTTGAACATAGTAATGTCACAATAAGATGAACATAAATTGAGGTCGCAATGTGACAAACATAGACATGTCATGCCAATGTGGATAGTAATGTCGTGATGTGATGAACATAAATAAATGTTGCAATGTGTAGCACGTCAACTTCTCATCACAATGTGTTGAACATAGAAATGTTGCAATGTATCAAACTTAGTATCTTCACAATATGATTAACATATATGGATGTTGCAACAAGACGAACATATATGTTGATCAAATTGTCACGAACATAGCCCTTTCATCATAATATGAAGAACATAGCCTTGTCTTCGTAATTTGAAAAACATAAACTAATGTCGCAATGTGATCAACATATATGTCAATCTCAATGTGATGAACATTTCCCTATCATCGTAATGTGATGAACATATACACCACTCTCAATGTGGTGAACATTTTCCTGTCGTCACAATCTCAATAACATATCGCTATCATCACAATGTGATGAAAATAAAGGAATGTCGCAATGTGACGAACATTTCCCTATCGTCGCAATGTGACAAACATATCCTCACATTGCAATGTGATGTACATATCTCAATGTCACATTGTGAAAAACATTTTCAAACATTGCAATGAGATGTACACAACCCATTACCGCAATGTGATGTACACAAGCCAACATGGTAATGTGACAAACATAGAACAACATTGCAATGAAAGGAACATTTCACAATGTCACAATGTGATGAACATAAGCCTCTGTCAGACTGTGGAAAACCTATTGCAACACCATAATCTGAAAAAAAAAATTCCTTCATTATAATTTGATGACCATAACCTTATGATTTCATGTGACGAATAAAAGTTGATGTCACAATGTGACGAACAAAACATGATCAACTCTGTAATGTAATAGTGTCATAGTAAACTTTTGTTTAACATAATCAACATGGCCCACCATAATCAAATCAACATGGTCAATGAAGGTCGATGATGGGCATGGTCAAACATAATAAACCATGGTAAACCATAGTCAACCATGTTTATGGTCAACCATAATCAACCAAGGTAATTGTGAATTAATGTATTAATACTTTTATAATGTATTACCAACTTCATTAAGGTCAATGTATTACTGCTCTACTAATGTATTATTTTATCACTCCATTAATAATGTATTAATGTTTTAATGTATTTATACTTTAGCGATGTATTTATCAATGCATTTAATGTATTAAATATATGAAATATCCTTTTTTTAATATTATTATAATAATCTATTATTGATTTATTACCTTATGAGTGTATTAATACTTTAAAAATATATTAATTAATATATTGCAATGCAATATGACATATCATATTGCATTGCAATATGCAATGTGATATATCATATTGCATTGCAATATGCAATATGATATGATATATCATATTGCAATATGATATGATATATCATATTGCAATATGATATGATATATCATATTGCAATATGCAATATGATATATTATATTGCATATTACAATATGATATATCATATCGCAATATTGCAATATGATATATCATCTGTCTCTTA